>JAVIWB010000083.1:0-135920 GCA_031893035.1 Dermolepida albohirtum | reverse complement strand
GTACCAGAAAGTTACTACCGATTTTGCTAACAAATGTCACTTAAGGCTTAAGTATTTAATATTATGATTTGACGTATTTGTCATTTTATTCTACTGACATAAAACTTCAAAGCCATACATGTTGTATTTTGCGAAAGTAACACTGTCATAGATTTACACCTCTTTGAAAATATCGAGTTTTGCGCATGAAAAAGTACATTTGGTTTAAAAATATTTACTACTATTGGATGATGAAATTTGTCAGTGCAGTTACAACGGAAATAATGAATTTTGCGAATGAAATTGAGAAAACAGCAGAAAAAACTCGAGAATAATCTAGTTAGGATCAAGGAAAGGAAGAGACCAATGCCTTATGGACCAAACTAAACTAATCCAAAGAGAAACGAATATTTTCGTTCGAGTTCAGATAAAAAACGACACAGAAGTTTATTGCTGTCTTACTACTTTTTTATCATTTATTATTCTCAACACGATAAAGATTTGTAGAAAATGTAGAAAATTTTGTTTAGAGATTATACTTTTATTGGGTGATTTGTTTTTTTTGTCACATAATATACTTGCTTTCTTAAATGTCTAAGTGTCTATTAAACGAATCTCCTTATGCAGAACTCTAGTAATAAGAGAAATACTAATTTAACTGCTTTATATATATCTTACCATCGCTGCAGAAATTACAATTAAATTTAAACAAATTTCGACTGTACGTTTTCCAATCAATTCCGCTATAGATTTCATAGTTAGAGATATGAACATATGACAGTAATGCAACAAAGTTCTGAATGCATCTTCATCAGCCGATCCAGCGTATCTGAGTCCTAAGGCAAAACATGCTCCGGCTATTATGTTGCAGTAAGCTTGGCTGAAATGTGAAAGAAATTAATATTTTTTGAATAAAAATAGAAATAAATATTACTTCATCGCTTCGTAATCCACGTCTATTAAAGATGATGGGCTAACCATACAGAAAGGGCGTATCGATTCGGGAACTTGATTGTCGACCCAGTCTTTCGTGGGTTGGATGTCGCTCCACATTATTAAAGCTAAATAAAATATAATAATGTAGTATTTCTTGATTAATCGATGTGCGGATAATTTAGAAATTGTAAACTAGGGCTATTATTATTTTTAAAATAATATGAATGCATTATAAAATAAAATTGTTGCTTTCATACGTTTTTCTTTTCTGTTTTTCTATTACATAAAAATAAGTTTCCAAATGAAAATGTCTTCTCAAATGTTCAAAGAAGATACATAATGACCCAAAAGTACTTACTACTTAAAGAAATTTTGTTCTAAAAGTCCGCTTTTATTAAAAAGAAAAGCAAAACAACATGGCTGTAAATACCACATGATTTTGTGGGCTGCCACTGTACCTTTTCGATACAAAAAAAATAATGAAAAAACAATACCTCTCTCTGTCGTTCAAGCACATAATTGTACGAACGACAGAACAAAGGCGTGTTCATCTTGCTAACAAGGTTCCCAGTGCGTATGTAGACGAACACTTCTCGGCGATTTGCCATTAGATGAATGTTAAAAGAATCTCTCCAAACAAGCACAGAGCCTCCCCCGTGTTTAACAGTTGGCACTACACATTCGGGTAACATCCTTTCACCCACTTGTCTTCGAACGAAAACTCGTCGGTTACTACCAAACACTTGGTTGTTGATGGTCCTGGGCCCATTGTAACCGTTTTTTACGATTTCATGGATTCAATAATGGTTTTCGAGCTGCAGTACGCCCATGTAGTCCCGCCTTTGTCAAACGTCGTTTTACAGTAGTCAGTGACACCGGCTTTCGACAGTGAAAATTTTTCGCCATGTAGCGTTATTATAGAACTACGAGTTTCTGCGCTAAGTTCCTTTCTTTTCGGCATTTTTGTAAGTTACTGTTACGTCTGTTCTCAAATACTCGTATTGCAACTTACTCGGACAAATGCTGTACGAAAACTAATTTTTAAATTGCTAAATAGTTTACTATGAATTCCTAATACCATTATAACAATATTGCGTTGTAAACCCTATTAAATTTATTAGGGTATATAAAATATTTCTATTAAATAGACGCCATAAAACTATTAAAAGGATTTACAATATTTTTCAGAAACAAATATATTTATCTAATTTATAATAATAATCCGAATAATCCTTCTCAGAATTACATTTACAACTGTTATTTCAATTGTTCTCACCAAAACAGGTAAAAGTCTAAGGGATGTGTCTAAAATACAAGTGTTTTGTTATTTATGATAAGAGATCCCTCACTTATGGCCTGTAGTGTACATATATGAATGTATGTGTTTAATAAAAAGTATTAGTTACAATAAATTAAATTAAGAAAACCATTAAAAAAAATAAAAAATAAAAATTTATAAAGTTGGATACAGAAAATAAGAAAAATATTTAAAAATATAATCACCTCCTGAATATAGTGGTTATCATTTTCACCTACGATGTTCATTAACTCTTACACTTTTAATTGCTAAGTTTAGTGTATAGATTACTGGCTATAATATTTGAATTTTGGTTACAAAATTGATTTGTTGTTTGTTTTATTTGAGGAAATTACTGTTGCATCTCCCTTAAAATAACCTAGTTTAGGAAATATTTTCCCTTTCATTAAACCACAATTTTTTCAAAAATTTTCTGAAGTAATTTTGTAGTACTTCATGAAATTTTTACCTTTAGATAGTACTCTCAAAAGTAAAAAGTCCGGACGCACAAAATCCAGTAAATACTGAGTGTCAGGTGGCGCCATCCAATCGGCTATTGCTTTATTGCCACTTCCTATATATATTAAGCCTAAAGCTAACGTGGCGCCTGGCGCAGTAACGTCTAAATTTACGGTTGAACCTTCCCTTATCTGGAATGATGCTACTTTGTATTTATCCTTTTGAGATCCTAAAAAAATATAACTTAGATGTTCTAAATAATCAAAGGGTAAGTTTTACTTTCATACCAGTTAATGGTCTTTTGTTCCCACCAACCATGTAATAATGTAATGTATCGGGAACGTTCAAATCTGATAAACCTGACGGTTTACCACCTTGACCTAAAGTAACCAATCCTAGTGCTAGACCAGCAGCTAAAGAATAAGATTCACGATCGACACTATTTTCCATTTCTGGACCAGGAGGTCTTCCTATTTCCGTTAACAAAACCTCTGTCATGTGTCTGTGGGCAGTACCTTGGTATAATAAACCAATTCCCAATAACCCAGCTACTTGAACATTTTGAGATATATCCAATTCTATCGAGGTCGGCGGTAATAAAGCTTCTACATGGATACTTAAAATTTTTGTAACAGTTAGACTCGAAGTACCTCGATATGCTGCAGCTAAGCCTAAAAGTTTCCCAAACCTATTATAAAAATATATTTTATTTTCAATTTAAACTGACCTAACAATACTCCAACACTAACCATTTCTTGAAATTTAGATAGATAATCGAAAGTATTCAACACCTCTAAATTTTTTAAATGTCCATTTAATCCAAGCGCCATCAAAAATCCACCATGTTCAATCTCGTTATGTCCTTTAGGACGATTAAAAATAATCCAGGTTGAATCTATGTTATGAGCATCAGGTGTTATTCTTAGGCCATTTGCTACACCGTTGTGAAATAAGGGCCATAAATTCATTGTGGGTGGAGTGTCTATATGTGTCAGTTCAACAGTTGTTCCTCTAGGGGGCGCTTTGCCAGAAAGGCAGAGGGGTGGGACTGCTAAAGGTTCTGTTATAACTGGAGAAGCAGTTCTTAAAGTAAACATTCCTCTGAAATACATAAAGAGTGTGAATACATTTTAATTAATAATCTGTAGTACCTTCCGACTGGCAGTGCCATAGTTCTTGTGCAGAGAGCATACAAATATTTCTCTTGTTCTTCAATAAAGTCATGATCCGAGACATCTGGTCGCTGAACTACGACTATAGATACAGGCTTGGAGCTTTGTAAAAGTCTTCTAGCTTCTGACACCCTAAGATCATCAGGGAATCTCAACTTTAACAAAGCACTGTCTACATCTTCCATACCATCTTCTTGTGCAGCTTCGACTTGAGTTATCGTTGGCAGTACTTCTTGAACATTACTTTGGTTCACGTATTTCATAAAAGCCGATGATTGTTTCTTCTACAAATAATTCAAGAAATATAAGCTCTCACATTTCAATTCGGTAAATACGCTATTATATTGAGTAGAACTTTATTTTTCTCGCTTGAAATAGTTTGTATTATTCCGTATAAAACTCAATTTTAACATTAAACTGAGGAAATTTAAAACATAGTAAAAAGAGTGTTGTAACAAAAAAATACATAATTGAAACAAATTAAAGGAAAAGCAGTATTAAGAATGGTCTAAATGAAATTAACTATACATACTGCAAAGAAAGGATATTGGAGTAATAAGATATAAATATTGAAGAACTATAGGAAATGAAAATAAAAGATTAAGACAATGAAGATTTTATACATTACTAGTATCACAAAATTCTCTTAAAGATAAAATGAACACATTGGTCATCAAGCACAGGTAGTTGCACTGAAACAGAAACCATTTCAATGCAGCAACGACAGCAGTAGCAGCAGTTAAGACCTGAAGATGTTTCATATAAGTGAAAACGAAATGTTGGCAGCAAAGTACCGGGGACACGGTTCCATCCCAAAAACGAAGATGAAGTAACCATGAAAGGTGCAATCTATAATAAGCACATGCTTTTTACTTGCCTTTTCGGAAACTTGAGCTTGAGTTGCCAAGTCTGGCCGCTGCAACAAGGTATAAGATTCCGCAGGCCAATTGCTCGGTGGGTTTTCTCTACTTTGCCATATTGCGTCATATAAAAGTAAGTTAACACCAACAGGAAAAGTTTCTAGTTCTCTATTCGTTAGGCCCATTTCAGTCATCAATTCTGCAACGCGATGTGCCGAAGTGCTTGCCATAGAATTAAGTTTTGAACTGGAAACTGATTCTGCTTTGCAAGTTGGAGGAATAATGATTTGAATAAGTTTATCTAAATAGGCTTCGTCTTTAAAGTCATCTGTGTATTTCATATAAGTAGACCATAACTAGAGCAAAAATAATGATTATACAGGAAAGTTCAAAAAATAAAAAGTAATTATTTAAATCTAATAATAACACTATGTTAACAAGGTATTTCTAAAATTTAGAAATTGAATACAAAAATATAATCTGAGATACTTTCAACAATTCTAAAATTCATATTTTTTTAATTTTACATACAAAGGGTCGCTATAAAAAGCCTGATTATTGCTATAAAAATCTATTGTTTTCTTTCATAATTTTTCCACCATGTGAATTTTCCATAGATCAAAGCAGTGGTGTAAATCGTTCTTTGAACCCATGTCGTTGGTTTTTCTTTCGCACCATCTACTATCATAAATCTTGTTTCTTTCAGTGCTAATTTGACCTTGGGAAGTCACATGGAGCGAGATCCGGTGAATAGGGAGGATGTTCTAATACCGGAATCTCATGCCTGGCCAAAAACTTCTTGACAGACGGTGTAGTATGAGCCGGAGCGAGATCCGCATTTAGAAACCACGACTTGTTCTTCTACAATTCAAACGGTCCCTTTCTTACTTGTGCTCATGAAGGGCAGTCAGGACCTCGTAGTTGCTCTACTTGCTCACTTAACATTTTTCTAACGAGGAAAAAATGCGACGTCCGTTTCGAACAAAGGCCACGGCCCAACTAAGCAACCCACGACTTTGGCAATGACAACGGCAGAGAAGAGGTATGGTTTGACTTCAATACGCTCACAGTTTGTCTGCAAAACAATCAATGCATTTTCTTTTATAGTCACACCTGGTAAACCTTACGCAAATAAAATGAGACTTTAAATTAATCATTTCAACATAAACCATTACAGTTGCTTCTTAAAAATGGTATGTTTTCGGATTTGAATCATATATGCATCGAAACGTTAGAGATAAAAATTCTCTAGAAATAAAGATCTGACCGATGTACTTATCTTCCATATGCTATGTACTTCGTTCTCAATGTAGAACGAACTGATTCTTAGATATGTTGAGAGAATAATTTCTAAGTAAAGAAGAGGAAATTAATACAAATATAAAACGTAAAAGCATAATAAAATCTGGATTGAATTTGCTACCGCACGTTTTGACAAGATTATGTCGTCACACAACATATATTCAACAATGTATTAATAGAGTGGGTAAAAAATTTAAACTGTACATACAAGGTTGGGAAATTATATAGATCCATTCGAATATCGTTGATACGACTATTTAAATTTTAACAAAATTTTTCACATTTAAGTAAATTTAAATAAGGAATAAGTTGAGCATACTTATACAGTGTGAGCAACAATGAGTGACCTGATCCTACACTTTTTTCCATACATATCATCTCAATATTTACTTCCTCTTAAAAGTGAAATTAGACAGTGTCTCACGCAATTCTAATAATTATAATAAAAATATGCTAGCTACTATGTAAACAACAGATACTACTGTGAAAACGGCATTTTCGCGGCGTATATATGAACTGAAGACTTTAAAAAGACTGATGAAGGCTAGCATATAAGTATAAATAATGGATACTAATCACAAAACAAGTTCTGTACACTGCACGTCAATGAAAGGTTAATGACATAAACATAGAGTAAGAAAACTCACTGGAAATTACTAAACTGCTAACTTCAGATAGAAAAAAGGAAGTAAATACTGATATGGGGCGTACGGAAAGTAGTAAAAGATCAGGTCAATCATTGTCGCTCACTCGTTATTCGATTTTGACGTTACTTTGTGAGTTTAGTAATCAGATGTTGCACCTTTTTATTCAATAATGACAGAGATATTTACTAAAATTTTATATTTTAAGTTCACGTTTATGTTCAGTAGGTAAATAGTGTATTTGACTTAATCTGTCAGAATTAATGTATTGAAATTTTGATAACGATTGGTTTTATTAATCGCGTCAGAATTTGTGAAGTATGCAATTTATTTAAAAATTTGCATTAAGTTAGAAATTTACCGATGAGCGCACGAGCAAAAATCGCAAGTAACGAACTTATTGCTACAGTATTAGAACAATTACCACAAACTTTGACTATGTCCCTAGCACTAAACTATAATATAGGTTGCCAATCATTGTCCAGAATATTTAAGTATGGAAAATATCACTTGTAAAAGCTACATTTAGTGCAAGAATTATTGGACGGAGATTGTGATCACAAAATTTAATTTTGTTACAGAGTGATGGAGATTTGCAACAATGACTAGTATTTTACATACAATTGCCTGTTTCGACGAGCTACATTTTGTTTCAACAGTACTGTTAATTGCAATAATTATCGATATTGGTCAATAGATAACTCTCGTGGGATGCAAGAAGTTCAAAAAAAATCAGTGAATCAATTTTTCATTCATGGTACAGTAATTGGACAGAGAAATTTAGATATTCAAGTTTGTTTCTAGTTTTGAGAAGATGAGAATTATCTGTAAGTCTTTGATTCAAACAAGACGGAGCACCTCCTCACCATGCGTATAGTGCTATAAGTTTTTTGAACGAAACATTTTCAAATCGTTGGATTGGGTGTAGAGAATTCATTGAATGGTCTACAACGAGCATTAGCAAATGTCATTCAAGTATTTGTCCAGAGACTTGCACATTGCTACGAGTGTCTTTATATTTTTGTCATGCGTATTTCGATATGACTGATATGCAACTATAATTATTGAACCTGACTAGCCGACTATTCTCTCTGCAAATTTTTTTTGCGAATTCTCGTGTCTCCTCCCGATTCGCATTCTGTAAGCGTCTACTCTAGCATATGTGGAACCCTCCTGTCTCGTTTTCGCTTTAAATTTCTTACTTTTGGAATCAATCACTATACATTAGCATATTTATTAGGCAGTACGAATAATAACACAAGTCGTCTTGCGATAAAGCATATTTTTCTGATTCCACACGGTACATTATATATCCAGGAACAATAATTTCCATTTCATCTTCTAATCTGGTAGCAGATGCTGAAGAAGTTTGTTGTATGAACAGAAAACCAATTGTTACAATAACCACTTGGCAGAACCCAGAAAAAGAATGTATTGTTAAAATAAAAACATTCTTGAAATATAATACTTGACTTTCATAATTGTTTAAATATGGGCGAATAGTCCCGCAACGTTAGAAAATTATGTGTTTTTGGAATAGGTACTTTATATTTCATCAACACTTACTTTTTATAGCGCTATACCTTGTCTCAGACTAAAAAGAAATGATTCAAATATCCCGCTAAAACGCGGAACACATAGCTTAAAAATGTAACTTACTATAAAAATGAAACACAAACAGTTGTGAATGTAGTACAGGCTGTTTCAAAAAGAATATACGCATTTCGAATGCATATATTTGTTAAACTTTAAGCCATACGAATATGAAACTTTACACACATTTACGAACCTCTCAAGTTCAGATTGCTGACCGTTAACCGTGTTTCCATCAAAGAAGAATGGGCCGTAAACAGATGATCGGGATATCGCACAAAACACATTGATTTTAGGCAAATCTCGTACATGTTCAATGACTGCTTGTGGGTTATGTAGACCCCAAATTCGAACATTGTGTTTGTTTACCAGACTACTAACATGGAAAGTCGCTTCATCACTGAACACGATGCGTTGTGCGAAAGTGTTATCATTGTCAATAGCATCATGAATCTTGTTACAAAATGCCACACGTTTCCGTTTGTCATTAGGACGCAGAGCTTGTAACGATTGTAACTTGTACGGCTTCATAACCAACCGACGTCTCAAAACACGCCAAATTGTTGTTGTAGGCATTTGTAACTCCCGACTGGCACGCCAAGTTGATTTTGAAGAATTATGTTGGAAAGCAGTTTGAATTCGTGCAACATTTTCTTCCGAAACACGAGGGCGGCCAGAACTTTTTCCTTTACATACACATCCTGTATCTACAAGCTGTCGATACCATCTGCGAATGTTCCACCTATTCGGAGAATCAATTTGGTAGCTCGACCTGAAACGTCTTTGCACTGTAATCACGGAATTGCACTTCGCAAACTCGAGAACACAAAATAATTTCTGCTGCGGAGTAGCCATTTTAAACATATGACGGTTACCAAGAAAAACAGAAGACAACTGACATTTAGCGGCTATTAAATAAACTAGACTATATATTCGTTTCTCCAATAGCTGAACCGAGGCGCAGCAATCGATAATTTGGACAAAATAATACTTTGTAGTACGTACATTCTTTTTGAAACACGCTGTATTTTATCAACAATATTAACCTTTTTTTATTATATAAAAATAAATGAAAAAAAATTCATTTTAATGGAAGTATGATTGTATAAACATACATTTTGGATTAATATGTACAATCAATCCAAAATTAAGATTAAATATTATTAAAATAAAACAATGCAAAAATGTAATTAAATGTTTACAGGTTATGACAAATGGCGGACATCTTTTATCCATATTAAACTTGCCTGTTCAAGAACCAATGAAATCTCTTAAAAATATGTACTATTTTGGCGCAATATTTGAATCATTCCTTCTTATTCTAAGACAAGGTATAGTAGAACAACAATTATAAGGTAAACAGAATTTTCATACAAATTTAAACATAGCAATAATAACGCATTCTAACCTGTATGACATCCTTTGTTCTTGTGTTTACATTACGGAGATATGGATATGAATAATTAACAGTATCGCATGATAAATTACACAAAAACTGAAACACATTTGCAGGCCTGTTATCCATACAAGGCCAACATATTACCGCTTTCAACTGATTTTGAGTTAGTCTACTTCTATTATTATAATTACTAATATCACAATTATTAGGAAAATCTTTCCAATAATGAATTTGATACTGATCGAGACCCAACTCAAAAGAAATTTTGCTTAAAAATTCGCAGAGCAATTGTAAATCTCTTTTTCTTAACACGTTCAATTTCAACTCTTCATATAGCAAGTGTAAAGTAAAATGAATTATTCTGATGTGGTTGAATAAAATAGAATTATGAGATACTTTTATTTCGTTAGATGTCTTTTGAGGAACGTTAGTTAATTGAGAAGCGTTGTTGAGTTGTAGTATGTGAGAAAGATAGTTAGCAACGTGTTTATGTTCTCCTGATTTTAACAGATATGTCCAATCTGAATCATCACCATTACAGGATTGACGTAACCTCTTAGCAGAACTCGACGGTGTGGCTGTGTGATCAGAGGAAGCTTCTGTTGACTGGTTGTCTTCATAACCAAGTAATTCTGTAAAGAAAATGCCAAACGTTTGAATATATAATGACGTAGATTGTAGGTCATATTACAATGAGTGGTAAATATATAATCACACTATCACTTACTTATTAAGGATAGTTTGAACGCATTTAATATATCAAAGAAATTTATTTCATAAATCCTTTATATGTACGACTTACTAGTCAATAGGTGATTTTATAGGGATGCCAGTGGCACACTTACGAACCCAAATTTATTATGTTGGTTTTAGATTTAATAAGTAATTTCTAGTTGAATGCATCGCGACCTACAAAGCTTAAAACGTTAGTACTTACTTTTTGATATTTCCTAATAAATAAAATAAAGCATGTATATTATATATGTTATATCGTTATATTAAAATAAATGTGTGACTGCAGTTTCGACAATCTAGGTCATTAACGAAATAAATGTGTAATCAGTTTTGACCATCTTGGTCAAAACTGCAGTCACAAGTACATTTTATTATTTTTATTTATTTCGCCCATAAAATCACCCTTGCTTAATAGTAATATAATGTATGTATGTGTCCAAGTTTAGATCCACTGTTTATAGAATGACAAAATTAATAATACTTCTACAAGCATTTTTATTTTCAGGCATTGTATTTATATTCACATTTACTAGAAGTTATATTCTCCTTCTTTGACAATAACTGAATAAATAAAATAATAAACAACGCATAGCGTTTATTTATTTTATATTACAAAAAACATATTTTACGATGATTCATATATATATATATAATGGTGTATGTGTGTGTGTGTGTGTGTGTGTGTGTGAATTGCTCAACATTTTATATTTGTTTTATACTTTATCTGCCCTAATCAGCTTCTTTATTTTATTACCAAAGTTAATATCTTGTGGGTCACTTGTTTTAAAAGGAGCATGTAACATTGGTCATCTCTAAATATATCAAAATTTGAAAATAACCCTTGATAAATTGTCAATATTAGCTTGGATTATTACTTATGTTCTTCTACTTCGAATTACAGTCTGAACAGACACGAAATAGGGTCATAACAAAGGTATTAATACAGCAGGTATGAGGATATATAGACCAATGCGCTAGTATATTACAGCTGTTTGCAATTAAATATTATACGGCTGTGAACGATGTTAACGAAAACGAATAGTTTCTCCGTAAGCTGTGTTTTTATGTACTCATCTGAAAAGTCTAAAAATGAGTATATCACCTGCTACTCGTTATTTATATAGGTCCAAATATGAATACAGCGACTTCAAGAGACAAGGACTGTATATGATCATTTAAGTCAAAGCAGATTAAGGGGTATTCGGCAGAGATAAGATAGAGTTAGTATATTTAGGAAAATAATATTAGTATTGGGTTCGTGACACAGCGATTAATTGAAAACGGAGTAGCATATCGAAACATTATCGTAAAACTCTTACTTGTCTTAATTACCAAAAGTGATTTGATAGAGTACAGACAATATCAATCGAATTTGGTCCAATATTGTCTTCACTGATAAGGCTATCTTCTCTGCCTAGGTATAGAGATATCTTTTGAACTGTAAACGAACATTGCCTGGTTGAATATACAGAAAAACACTTTATTACGCTGCATATTTGGGAATGCTTCCACACGCAAGGTGTTAATAAGTTATGGAAATTTTTAGAAGCTAAAAGAACGATTAAATACGAGAAAAGTATTTTACCAACAATCTGTAAATAATTTGGCGATAAAATAACCAACTGAATACTACAAGAAAATGACCCCCGAGCATTGCAGCCTTCTCTGCATAGATTGAAAAGCAAGGAATATTATGACAATATATTGGCCATCTCAATCGACCGATACAAATCAGATTAAAAAATTTGTTGGCAATATTGAATCGAAAACTGTTAATAACGTTGTTATATATTAAAGCAATTCGCACGTAATATGCGAAAAATATAACAACAGATTAGTACAGTTACACTCACAATTTAAATACTTAATTATAAATTTTAATGGAGACTGGTTAATTGAATTAATCAAAAAAAGTAAACAAAACCCCTTGCCACATCGATGTTCGTATTCTGTATACGTATTTCGACAACTAAGTTATCATCATCGGTACATAATTAATCACATTGTCGCACCTAGATCCGCGGTAAAACTCCCACAGAACAATTCCGCAACAATTTTCCCCATTAATCACTAAGTATAAATAATATTTAGATGAGAGGTGTCGAAATTAAACTAAGGTGTTTATAGCTCTAAAAAAAATTAAGATTTTAAACATGTTATTTGTTTTATTTGATTTAAAATATCCATCACCTTTTCTGAAACATCCAATATTATATGAATATAAAGAGTATTTTATTTCATATTTAGACTAACTTAAGATGGGACAGTGGCAGATATTAATGGAAAATACATAATTAAGTGGAACAACTACATGTTAAAAGCGTTTCTTTACAGACCCATCTACTCGAAAGACCAATTATTATATCACACGCTCCAGTACAAGGCTACTTACGGAAAAGGAGATGAGAAAACATTTCCCATTCTTTTTCAACCGTTACATCGACAGGTCCAGGCGCATTTCTCACAGAATACCATCTTGTTAATAACGTCATACTGGCATCCTTATGCAGAGTTTCCCTCAAAGCATTGAGGCAATTTTCAACTAACTTGGATGTTGCCAATAGAGGTAAATTAATTCGATAACAGGTTCCATCAGAATACTGTAGTGTTATTCTATTTTCAATTGGATCTCTCAAACCATTTAAAAGTATTTTCGAAGGTTCACCTACAATAACCGAAACTTAAGTAAATAAGTAAGATAAAACAACAAAGCTGTTCAAACCCTCAGTTTGAAATGACATGTGAATCGTGTTGGTATTTCTAACAGACTGCACAGCGGGTAACACTGGAGATAATAAATGTTCGTCCAAGCGCAAATCTGGAACGCAAGATCCACAATTTGGTAAAAGGCTGCTTCTTCTAAAAAAAAGAGAAACGTGGAAAAGTGAAAAATTCAGGTTTATGGTTTAAAAATTGTTACCTGGGGAACGGCGAATTAAATTGTTTCAAATTCTGCATTACATATGGTGAAGGTACATGCTGAGGTAATACGCCGCCAATGTGAAGTTTGCCGACAATATTAAGACCTGAATATAAAACCACATTTCCACTATGTTCTAAAATGGCTAGCATATGAAGACTCTAAAATAATTGTTTCATTAAAAATTCTGTAGGTACCTTTTCCACCTAGAACTACATTCAAAATTTTAAAAGAAGTCAAATATTTTACAACTACAAAGTCTATTAATTAACTTTTCTTATATTTTTCTATCAGCCATATATGTATCAATTCAGAATGCACAATTGAATTAAGTCTGTGAACATATCAGTCTATTAGTTCAACACTAATTTCATATCTCCCTCTCTCTGGTCGAGAGAGGGAGATATGATATTCATTATTTTCTGTATCGAAATGATATGATAAGCACTCTGAAGGAATCGTTCATTAATAACACAAATCAACCTGACGATTCGTGAATTCGATGAAACATATGTAGTTGATAGGGTGTTATTAATAATAGAATGATTCCTTTTTAACATTCTTTAATTGGCATAAAGCCTAGATGTAAGTTTCTGTCTATTATACACTGGAAACATAGTCTCCGATCTGTAAGATAGAAGCGTTCTTGCTTTGTCGGTCAATACATTTATGTATTGGTCGAGAGAGGGAGATATGATATTATTCACTAATTTCAAATGAATTAAATTGCTATTTCTTAATCAAATTACTATATGCTATATGTATATCTATTCATATGAATATGAAAACATAACTGTCAAAAGTTGATTACCTCGAAAATAATTTTATTATAAAAGACTAGTATTTTCTATAAAGAATTTTGAATTGTGTATATACAGTATGATATAATAATTTAATTCCCGGAATGGTCACGCAATATCGCCCATGGCGTTGCAACGACATCATATGAGTATTCGCATTACGACGAGATGCTACTCATTGCTCAGTGGGCGTATCTACCTTAGTTCGTTATCGTATAAGGTCAACGTCAGACAAGTAGCTGCTAATATCTAGTATAATAATGTAACTTATTTTAATTAAATTGTCGCTTAACAGACAGTTAGAATAAGAGAAATTTTACGGCAATGGTGAAAGCAGTTCGACAATGAAACGCTATTGCGGGCTAAGAGATTAGATGGCATAAATTGCTTTATAGTGGCAGCAATGAACCCGTCTAACCCATCCGAACGCAGAAATACATTGAAAGTCTTCGTGACCTCATTTAGTGAATCCCAGTGCAATAACTAATTGCAATACGTAGCATTAAAGCTGACAGCGCAGAAACAAATTATGGAACTTGAAATTAAAAAAAAGCTGGACTCAGTGGGTTATTGAATGCTGATCAAAAAGCCAAACGCTGCGATATTTCCCAGAAACTTTTGGACCGGTAAGAATGAAAGAATATTCTAACGTGGAATGATTCTTATATGCATAACTAAATACAGCCGTCAGAGCGTTCCAAAATAGACGCGCAGAGTTTGCAAAATGTAAATTGTCCAGTAAAAGAAACTCGATCGTCGGCCAGCAAACCTCTCACAACATTCCATAGGCATGATATCCTTTAATTCTTTTCATAAACGACGCATGATTAACGTTTAGTTAGTTTACTTACTATGTACTGAACCAACCTCGTAACTTAAATTGCATGTTATTATTCCTTTCTTTTAAATTGATTTTTTTTCGATGTTTAAATAGAATTACTATATATATATATATATATATATATATATATATATATATATATATATATATATATATATATATATATTTACTTATTTTTAATACAATATGTATATATATATATATATATATATATACATATAAAAATATATATATAAAAATAAGTAAAAAAAAAGTAAATTACTAGCTTAAAAAATCTTACCGGTATATCAATAGCATCTTTAGCACCAATACTTGTTGCCATTCCAAAAACTAAACTCTTTGTATTCGTTATTTCGGCTTTAACTATTGATAATTGCGTTCTGTTGGGGACTAAATAACATAGGTATAACTGGTCAATCATGTCTTCAGTCAAAAATACTTTGGAAGCTGCACCGTTCGATGATAGCTCGCTTAAAAATAAAATTAAAAAATGCATTAAATCCATATACTATTACAATAGAAAATCTATCTTTCATTACAAATAGTTTAATTCTTTTTGTTGCAAAATGCTGTGTTTAGAAAAATTAAGACCAATAATGCTTAGAGAATTCTGTAATAAATGAAATATTTTAGTTTAATAATAATGAAATTAGTACAATAAAGCAATGGATAAAATATAGAACTATTTTTTAAAAAAATTTTGTATAAAAGTATGTAATAACAACTCTGAAAGATATATTTATCTTGGATGTATATACACACATATGTACCTTGATACTAAAAAACGGACAAGTAAATGAGAAAAAAGTATATATTACATACATATGCATGTGATATTAATGTGCAGAAACAATTTTTCGACTATAATAAAAAAAATCTACATGAATCCTTACTACATCCGCGTTCGTGATGCAACTTAAGATCTTTGGCTAACTGCCAGCCTCCACATAAACAAAGAAGGGAAGCACAAAAAGCCTTTTCATACAGCAAGCCGTTGAATTCGATATCTCTCCGACATGGTAAGTCAGTGACTTGCTACTGACCTATCAGCAAATTGAACCAACTCTACAGTTAAAAATTACAGCTGTTTTATCCCATGTATATTTTATATTTCACAGTAGTGGTGTATGTAATTGGTGTCAATGGTTAAAAATTAAACATAATGTCAGCAATACAGCAAAATTAATTGTATGTTCTATCTTTTTTGTGGTGAACGCCTAATTGTAAATTTTTAGGCTTGTCACCACCACGGGAGCTAGTGTCTATTAGTGTGTATAGTGTTCCATGGCTTTGTTACTAACCTCTTCTCACTATATGAGAGGAAAAAGTGATGATTTTATTTCTCCTCATCGTATTATGGGAAGCTGTGTATTTCTCCTAGTACTGAAGAGTACTGGGAGAGGTACTGATCATCTTTGAGACGACAAAAAAATCCTTAAAAATCGCACGACTCGAAAGATCAACTTCTCTAGATAACTAGTTTGAAAGCTTAACGACATTACCATTTTAATATCTCTGTATTAAACATATAACATGTAAATTGTTACTGCATATATGGCACATGTGAAAAAAATATACATTCAAAATGGTCATAGTCATTATTACATTTTCTATTGTTTTTATTTAGATAGAAATCCTATTTTATTAAGGCATACTTATATTAATGACAATCAATACATTATGCATTCAAAGTACCTCGTCATGCTAATAGAATCTGTCCAAACATGTTCTAAATACAGTTTGGGATTAACATAAGGAATTTGCGAACTATCGAACTGAATCGTTTCCTGAATAGAGCCAAAATTAGAATCGAAATTCCTCAAACTGTTTAGTCGCGATGATTTCAACAATGATGGAGTATCACTTATCAAACTGACTGAGATTGTTGGCGTATGTCGACTAGAAAATAATCATTTTTAAAGCAAACATAAAAGTTATTACTTCTGTTATAATACCTGGCAGATGTCACAGAACTATGAGCTTTAGAAGGCATTTGACTCGTTACACTGGTAACGCTAGCAGCTCTGCTACTGAAAGGACTGGCAGCACTTAAATACATTCCACTCTTGTAATTATCCCAAAATGAGAGGCGATTTTTTTGCTAAAATAAACATTAGAACGTAAACTGAATATGGTGCGTACTAGTTTCTGAAATAAAGATAAATTATATTTGTTAAATGCAAATATGAGTAGATTAGGCATATACGAAGATCAACTGAAATATTTCTATAACAAAGAAGAACACAACGCTATGCGAGCTGATTACTTGTCTTGAAAGCGCCACAACTGCTTTCAAATTTTCAAACAGATGGTACATAAACACACGTCATTACTATCGATGCAAATAAACAATTCCCGTCTTTTCGTAATCACGAATAAGAATTAATTCCGTGCAATGATAAAGCACTTCTTTATAAAAGACCTAAATGCTAAGCAATTTAATAAATTTAGTTATTTTAAATTAATGGTGAATTTTCTCATTCGTATACAACAGTTAAATCTAAACGCGTTAGAACAAGCATAAAGGATTCACCACGAACAATTGAAAGAGTCCATGAAATTGTGATAAATGATAACCGTATAAAGTTGAGAGAGATGATGGAATAGAAGACATTTCATACGACACATATGTTCTAGAAATTTTCCGTTCTATCCTCATATATAACAACACGGAGATTTTGAACGTTAATTTACAATCATATAATCCTATACGCTGCTTTATGGAATTTACTGATTTTGTTCAGCAATAAACTATTTTAAATGCAATGTAGTTTTTTATAACGATCCTCATCGATGCACACTATCCGGTCGTTTCGGTCGATCTCATAGCTTGTCCAAAGCATTGTCCAAATTTTGAAACATGTTCGAACGAGCTAGCATAGAATTTCTAAAAAGGCAATTTTAGTACTCTATATGGCGCACATCTTAGAACTGATTGGCAATTTCCGTATAATTGCACCAAGTTTAAAAACTTTTAACTTATTATTATATACATTATTGATAAAAGCCTTTATGAACAATTTAGACACTATGGTACAATTTTAAATAACCCATTAAGCAGATATGTTTTCTTTAGCATAGGTATGTAGACGACATTATATACTTCGTTTCCAAAAAAGAGGCAAATTTCTGAACAGACCCAAATAATAGTTAATTCTCATTGATTGACAGTAAGGCAAAATCACAGTCGAATACCAACAACTGTCGAATTATTATATTATTGTATCACATTTGCATTATATTATTGTATCACATTTGCATTATATTATTGTATCACATTTGCATTATATTATTGTATCACATTTGCGCTTTTAGAGATTTGTTTGTAACTATTATTCTTAATTCTTTTTGGAGTTTTGACTTGCAGATTAACAGATTATATAAGTAATATTGGAATACAAGAACCTCACTTGTACTAAAATTATATAATTCTGTAGCTACTGATTTCAAAAATTGATGCACTAACTAGCACCAGTTCTGCTATAAACACAGTTGTGCATTCTCCTCTAAAGAAACGAAAGAAAGCAAGCCACTTTAGTAGTGCTGAAAAGCAGTCAATTATTAATATTTACAAAAAAATTGTAACGGTTACGCCCAACAAAAGAAAAGGTGACATGGTAGGGCAAATATCCCTTCCAATAGGTAACTAAATAAAAATTATAAATTAAACGAAGTTAAGCAACTTTGTGACGTTGTTATCAATAAAGTAAGTGCAACCGCTTGGCGAAACTGCATAAATCATGTTATCAAAAAAGAAACGCCTATGAAGGGTATGAAGTTATAAAATGTATTCGAAAATCATGAAATAGTTTATAAAATCAGATATTTTTGTCATTAACTTTAATTAACGATCATAAATTGTTACACTTGTAAGATTTAAGCTATCCTACTGTATTTATTCCTTTTTTCTATTGCAAATATTAGATGAAATAAAATGATACATAAAATAATTTGTTTGATCAACTTCAATTCCCCAGTGGTTAATTTTAAAAAAATTGTAGTTATTTAACTTACCGGTGAAATGCATCAAGATTAAATAAGCAGTTGTTTAAAGTTCGTCAAGAAATAATGTAGACCCTATTTAAAAAAAGAAAATATCAGATGAAATAGAGAAACAGTCTGTGAAATCTTATAACTTTTAATTATTATTATTAATTAACATTAATTATTAATGTAGATAGATGCGTAATGTATCTATACAAAGGGTACTGGGAAAGTTTTGCAATACAACTTTGTCTATTTAATTTTTTCAAAGTAATTTCCTCTACACTCAATACACCTCTCCATCTTCTGAAACCAATTTTTAAACCAGTTCTGCCAAGTTTCACTAGGGAGTAAAAGCACACTCGGTGCCCCAACCCCGCAGAAGGTCCACATCACTGGAAAACCGCCTCTCTTTTAGTTGCAGGGAGCAACATCTGGACTGTAGGGAGGGTGCTCAAGAGGTTTCAATCCTGTCGTGATCAAATATTCGGTGCAGGCTTTGGCGCGGTGAGCTGGAGCATTATCGTGATGGAGGAACCAGGTGTCCATTCTTTATTTTGGCCGCAGGTTCTTCATAGATCCAATGACTTTAGGCAGACACTGTTCAGTATACCACTTAGCTGTGACTGTTTTCTGTGTGTCCAAAACGACGCGTTCCACAATTCCACTCGATTTGAAAAATACAGCTATCATTTTCTTCTTTCGGGATTTTCTGACAACTACGGGTGTGTCTTCATCATCAAAGACCCAAACTTTGTTTTGAGCTTTGGTCGGCACATCGTAATAGTACAGCCAAGTCTCGTCACCTGTCACGATGTTGTTCACATACCGAGATTATCCCTTATTAAAGTTTTTTAGCATATCCCGGCACCAAGTCACACGTCGTGTTATCTGCTCTTCAGTCAGGCGATGCGGCAACCAGAGAGAACAAAGTTTCTTCACGTGCAAATTATTATGCAGAATCGAACGAATTGCTGGTGCATTTAGGCCTGAAGTACCCTCTATCTGTTGGTAGGTCACTCGCCTGTCCTCGCCAAGCATTTTCCTCACAGTAGTAACGTTTTCCTCCGTAACTGACGTTCGTGGCCTTCCCGGCCTCTCAGCATCCTCCACTGTTAAATTCCCCCTTTGGAATTCTCTATACCACCTAAATATCGTTGTGCGATGTGGACAAACATCACCTAGTGCAAGTCATTTCTTCGAAGCACTGGTCTATGTTTAAACCACGCACGAAATTGTCATGCAAAACTGCCCTTATCTCATTTCGTTACCACGATGCCATCGCAAGTACTTTACACTCTCATTGCTAATGAATAACTAAGCCCATCGACATGGCGTGGTGGCTACTATGCACGTATGAACATGTCTCAACATGCAGCAACAAGCAGCTTCCTATGATTCATTCTTGCGTCATATTGCAAAACTTTCCTAGTACCCTTTGTAATGACGTACTATTTGAACTTCTTTAAACAAATAAAATTACATGCGTCCCAAACAAATACCTACACATATACATATCCTGCATGGATTATGTAACAATACTACTGATTTATTTTCTTTTCTATTCTACTTTACTTTCGTGTATTGTAGTACTGCATTTGTAATTCTATTGTAAGTAATAGGCGCCCGTTTCATATTATATACGTTTTAGAATTGAATTTTATTGTGCAAAATTGGTTTTAGGAATTTTGTGAATTGTAATTTGTGCTTGGGGTCTGAAATTTATCTCTCTTTTTGAAACAGAGAATAGCATATTTTGCAGGAACAAATATTGTTAAATATATTATTAAATTATATTTAACTCAATATATCCTAGCGTAGCATGTACGCTGGAGACAGAAACAGATAGAAGTTTAAATTTTTTAAACTATTAAAAAGGTGAATAATAAATTTGTATTCTCAATTTACCACAAAGAATCATATACAGATAGAACTGTACACAACTGGTCAACACACCCAGAAATTACTAATTAGTTCATAAGTTAGCAGTATATAATAGTATAATGCATAAGTTGATTAGTATACCTTTGTTAAAAGTTAATTTCGCATAAGTATTAAATACAATAAAACGAATTGCAAATAATAATGGTTATAATTTCCAAATAATAAAAAATATTCTAACCAAAAAATTGTATGACAGACTATTTCAATGATTTACCCAAAAACAAAAAAGGATGTTGACAATAAATACAAGGTAACTACTAGCATTGGACCTCCAAATATTATAATGGCAAAATTTCTTAAAAAACAAAATGTACAAGTAGCATTCAGAACTAATAATTCTCTTATAAAACACATCAAAAATAACAAAAACCAAGTCTATAATAGCAGTATGTCAGGAGTCTATAAGTTAATATGAGGTATGGTTAGGTGTTTATGTTGGTCAAACAGAAAGAATCATTTAATTAATAGTAATTATCAATCTAATTTTAAATATAAAGTAATACATATAGAAAACCAAGAATATAAATTAAATTTATTACAAAGTTTAAAAACTAATAAATTTTAAAATTGAATAATTTAATAAACGAACGAATTGACTAAACAATTCTCCATTCAAAGAATAAAAAATTTTGTAGGCCAGCAGAATGTGTTTTGCCCAACATTTTATCATCATTTTAGTTCTCATATTGTAAAAAATTCTATTCCCTTTGTTTCTATACTGTACATTTGGATATAGTCTATTTTAAACATCTGAAGAAGCCGTTATGTGGTGAAACAATTGCCATCTACATTAATTAAAAATAAAATTAGTAATAATTGTAACACCTTGTGTTAATATAATTATGCTATTAATAATTAGAAAATATAAAATGGCAAAAATTGTTCATCAATATATTAATTGCCTAATGTTTATGTATTTTATAAATTAGATTTAAATTTATAACAAGATAGATATTGTTGCCGTCTGTTTTGATTATTTAGACTGTACTTAACTTACCTTGCTCGAACTGGCCAGAATAGATTGAGATTGATTTCTAGATTTATGAATATTTTGAATCCATTCTGTACTAGGTAATTTTTTAATGTTATATACACTATGTTGGCCAGTATGACCATCATATACCAAACATATACTAGGACTTTCACTTGTAAAAACAATTTGAAATAAAGGATCTTCTATTAATTGATAGCTATCACTTCTAATTGCGATAGGTGCAACTTCTTCTAAAGGATGTGATAATGAAAAAACCATTGGTCCTAAGTATTCGGATTTGTTACTATTCGTTTCATCTATAAAGACAAAAAAAAAACGTGTACTACAAATAACTAACAATCTTAATAAATATAGTCTATGTGAACAAAAGAATATCGTATTATTCAGTTTAAGTATCAATAAACATTACTCTGTTGTTATCGGAAAACTTAAATATCAAAAGACTGAATTGACATGTGAATTTCGGAAAGTTTTATGTTCTGAAAATCCATAAATACGATGTATTAGTGCAGATAAATTTGTTTTATTTTTAGCAGTTTATTTTTAATTATGCGTTTTTTGTTAACCCTTTAACGACCACAGGGACACCGGTGCCCCAAAGCAAAAAAATACTGGATAGCTTAATAGCGAAAAGAAAAATAGGTGCCATTTTTAATTAACTCGTTAGCGTATCTGTTCTTAACGTATTTAATTAAAACAACTTAGGTTGCATGTTTTTTTATTTACTGTGTGTGAAAGTTTAGTTTTCTGGATATTGTGTTCGAGAATTGTGCAAAGTGTAAAAGTGATTTTTAAAATTTTATATCGCAATATATACTAGACCTGGTAAGTGCATTATTATTATACATAGTTACAAAATTATTAGTTTTGCTGAATATATTGATAAATAGTCAATAACATAAAAAAAAATTTACTCTTTACGACTATAGGAACACATATGTCCCAAAAAATTCCAGAAAATCCATTACAGATTTTCATGTTTTAATTTCAAAATATGCTTTTTTGACACTAATTGATTCATACTAAATATATCAAATGATTATATTTATGCAAATAGCTTTATGGTCGTGAAAGGGTTAAAAGACACGAATTTAAAGCTCATATGTTAATAAAATTATTCTGTATTTGTCTTTCAAAATTAGTAAAGTTTAATCTCTCTACAATTTGTTATATCTTTTCATAAAAACATTATATAAAAACTATTGGTAGTTGAAACTTAAATTATCAAGTCATAAAGATGAAATACTACCAAAAAAACCGCTCACTATAGACCAACATTTCTTTAATGAAATTACTTTATCATACCAGTAATATCTCTTTCCATTAATATTCCAAATTTAATATTCCAAACACGGTTAACTTGAAAAGGTAGGGCTGTCACAAAATCTTCATTATCTACAGTAAATACTTTTAAATTTTGGCCATCAATAATACTAACACAGGAAATTGGTTCAGTCAGTGGTTCATCAGATTTATAATCTATGGTAATAAAAGAGCTATCAATGTTAGGCCTTTCACAAAAAAAATTACACCAAAGAGCATGTTTAATGGGATATGTGGAAGAGTAGGAACAGATTGTTTGACGTGTTGAATCTTCTTCTCTGTTGTACGATAAGCCCTTACTCCAAATTACCACATTTCCTTTAACGTACAATTCTTCTTCCATAAAACCTAAAGTTGACTTGCATATCAATGGTTCTCCATGAACTACAAATAAGTACATCATGTAAAATAATACTTTTAAGTTACTAATAATAATTTACCTGTGACAGATTTTTTATTACCAAACTTATCGAATGCATTTGAAAATCGTTTTTGAAAAAATCTTGTGTCTGAAATTCGTTTCTTCTGAGAAATGTTTGTATCTGCACTTCTAGAACTCCAAGAATTATCTGATATATCACTGATATGTCTTTTAATAGTTTCAGGTAATATGCAACTTTCATTAACTTCATTTTTATCACAATAAGTAGTTACATCTTCTAATTCAAAAAGATTAGGCGTTTTCCTTAATATCCACCACTCTGAAGCTGCTGTATCAACTATCGATACTTTTTCAAAATCTTTTAGTAAAAAATCATCAGCAACATAATCTTGTTTTTTCGATAGTGGCTCCACAGGCCCAGGATGGTTTAATGCTTGCTGCCTTCCACTTGGAATAAACTCCTTAAAATATGAAAAAATGTACATTATAAACATAATCAAGAAGAAAATAATTAAAATTTATCAACACTTTAGAAACACAATTTATATATTACATAAATGATAATTATATAGTACAAACCTGTGGGTCTGCGGCAGCAATCATTGTATCTACTTTCTCATCCAGATTTGCTAAATGTGATCAGTTTGAACGTAATATCTATTTTTTTAACCCCTCTCGTATGGGATAGCCGGCAGATATATAGTTTTTACTAAACAAAAATTTATTACACACACACACATTAACAGTTAATACAAATAAGCGGGCACTACGTTTGATTTTGGTTTATATGTATGATACTTGAAAACAACAATTAAAATAAGTAAACAATTTTAAATTCTGTTTTTTCCCACTTAACGTACTTCATTAAACCTAACCTCTAAACCAACTAAATGTAATCGAACAAATAGAAGACAATACTGTAACATTTTTGAAATGAAATAGTAATAAATTGAAACACTAGTCTCTTAATTTAGCATATCCATTATAATAAAGCATGCTTAATTGTAAAATAATCAACAAAGTTCATTAAATAAATATATATGTATAAAAATAAGTATTAAAGGCCCAAAATTATTAAAAATTCATATTTTGTAGGATAGATTTTCTAAATTTAAATTTGTAATTATGTTGTAAATAGGTCACGTAAAATAGGTAAAACTGTATAAAAATTTATTTTGAAATAAACATATTTTTTTTAAAGGAAAGTCAATTGAAATTACTACTTATGTTAATGCTATTTAGGTATTAAAACTTTTTACCTTTAAAGTTGTGTGTTTTGAAGTAGGCAACACAATATTCACAGACCGAAGCCATATAGTAAAAATTAATTCCAATGGAAATATTATATTAAATCAACTCCAAAAGTTATAACAAAATTTTTTTCAAAGAAAAAAATCGAATCTAATATTAATGAATATACATATGTAAGTATCCTATAACTAGCAACGTTTGAATTTTGGACTTCAATGAAGACAAAAATATTAACTTAATTGTGATTTATGCACTAAAAAATAAATTAGTTGTCTGATTCCTAAAGTTCTAAAGATTAATTGTGAAAAAAATTGTTTTTTGGCCCTCTACATTTATTTCTAAATTAAAACTTGGTATGCGTTTTAGGGAAATCCCTAAAATATAATTAGAATTTTCGTTATTCACAAACGAATCTTCCGTATAGCTTATAGTTTTTCGTTTAGAGAATCCCGAGAACGATTCTCTATCATGTCTATTTATTATATCTTTGAATGTACATGCATATGAATGTATATTCTTTAGTTTTAAAAACTAATAAACATTTGTTCAATTTTAATTATAACTATGAGGCTTGATATTAAATTAAATGTTTCTAAAAGACCATGTTTTTTTAAAGGCAAAGGTCTTTGGTAAACTTAAGGTATTCTATCCATAATAAAGTTATTAGTTATAATATTCAAAAGAGAAATCTACAACCTGCTTGTTAATTTAAAGTTTTACACTATAGGAAATTACTTTGTTCTATGAAAGAGTTCGCTTTAGTTATAGCTTATTTTACGATATTGTTTTGAAGATACATATGAAAATAATAATATAATAATAAATTAAACATTATACCCGAATTTCTAACATTATCTTGACTTATTCTGGATTAACCACTGTCCTAAGAGGCGTTTTGTTAATTGGTTCAAAAGCATACATACTTGAAGAGCTATACTTTTCCTGCGAATATCAACGCAAAAGAAATAGTTGCTAAGTAATAAAATACCATGGCATTTCAACAAAAAATGGAGATGAATTTATGGTACTATGCGATGAGTTACGAAATTTTAAAGATCAGAAAATATCCAAATAGACTTAGACAAATTACTTATAAAACTCAAATATTGCGACATTGTTATTGCGCTTCTAAAAGTCGTGATAAATGAAATGAACAACGGAACCTTTTCCCATGATTGAGACGGTTTTTGGATAATCGCCTATGGTAAGATTTGCTTGTTTAGTATGGCATAAAGTGTTTAAAGATAGTCTGAGACATTGCGAGTTATAAGACAGTTCAAGTACTCTTAATATCCTAATGTGCTAATTGAGGAAACTCAGTCTACCATTAGAGCAGTAATTATTCGTACGGATTAACGTTTAACTATCTTGCAAAATTGTTAACATTTTTGAACTACTTGTTCCAGGTGTTTTTATTCTCTTTCATGAAATATTTATTGGAAATGTTTCTTCTCTCTTGCACAAACATTTGAATATACTAGAATTTCTATCCGCTAGATTCCGCGATTGCGAACGCTGGACCGAAAAGTGAATAGAGTAGCAATTTGTGAGTGTTGGAAATTGTGTTCATAGAGAAAATGGAAAATGATTATTGCTATGCATGAAACTTGGATATACTGTTACGACACGTAGATGCAGCAGCAGAGAACACCATGGGAAGAAGAAGCAGGTCTATCACCAATAAAAGTATGCCTTAAATTTTTTGCTAAAGTATCATCATAAGATTTTTTAATTCTAAGGGAAGACATACATATATGTGTAGGATCCCACATAGTACTACAATAACTGCCAATTATTATAAAAAAGTTCCACATTAATTAATTTAGAATAACATTCGCAAGCAATAACAGTTCCACACGTGGTTATTGTGACAGAATCTTTTAATTGTAAAAATATCAAATATATGCCGTACTCTTTGCGTAGTACTGATACAGCCACACGTGACTTTAATCTATAACCTCGAGCAAAAAAGACCTTATGGAGGGCAGTTTGAAACAGAATTGACTACTATTAGAGCTTTAAAGGTAATTTTGAAGAAACTTCCAAAAAGCAACCTAGATCATATCTTTAAATATTGGCAGTACCGCTGAGATAAGGTTATCGCGCTACAGGTGGACTATGTAGAACATGGTCAACGTATAGTTAAACAACAATGATATTTATTGAAAATCTCTCGTATTTTGGCACTAATTAATTAACTTTTCCGGAATAATGTACGTTAATAAAAGTATTGCTTTTAAATGTCTTCACGAAAATATTGTGTTGATCCTATCAACATGACACACCTATTTGACTGGAAAGAGTACAAGACAAAATTAAATACTTTGAAAATTAAATTTCGGGTTAATTTTAGTTGAAATGAAGTGAAAAAGCATGTACTTCCATGAAGTGATGTTTTCTAATTTATGTAATAAAACGCAGCTGTACATTTCTATTATAAAGTTGTTCTGCATTTGTAATTATCACATAACATATATTTAACAATAAGTAATCCTGGCTATATTTTAACGAATTACTTACTTTATAAGATAACGTTAAATAGACGTTAATTATTTTTTTTATCAAAATAACTTTCTTCTTTGTTAAAGACTACAATTTTCTAAACCTATTGCAAAAAAATACTACAATTGATTTAATTGAAAAGTAATAAATACGCATGAATGAATTTCCTCTAAATTAAATTTTTTAATAGTCATAATATACAGGTTCTAATAATTTATTTTTGATTTTCATATTGGAAACCTATATAAAATAACGCTGATTCTTTTTTCGTACTTTCTGTGCTTAATAAAAATAAATTCCCCTTACCTAATTTTTTAATGTGTATTCTTAAACAAACTTTTAATATATTTTTGAAGAATTGCATTGACTACCTGATATAATCTTTGAGAATAATTTAAACAGTTGAGATTTTATTTCGACATGTTTGTCCATTAATTAAATCCTTTAGATTTTCATATATTAATTGATTGTACTGTCGTCTTCTTGTGAAAAAATTTTAACTTATAAATATAATTAAAATTAAAACATTGCACATCCTGAGGACATCCTATACCGTACATTGAGAAATGTATTTAAATATTGTTTATAAAACTATACTAAGTGTTTTAATTTTAATTATATTTATTACTATAGATTTTCTTTTATTTGACTGGTCACGACCAGTTTATCACCGTTAACGCTATTAAAATTACATCTCTGACATAATTACAACCTTTAGGAGTAAATGACTTTTGTTTCTACTTACACGTTGAGATATTGTTACCAATTATATGTGATATAACTTTCCTAAACAATTTCTTTTCAGTACTTGCAGTACTCAAGCTACAGAGTCGAAATTTTGAATTGAATATTACTTGCTTTTCTTTCATCTTTTTTTTTAAGTTTCTACCATTATTTGTTCTATCCTTTTTGTTATTTTTAGTTATACGTTTGTCCCACTACACAGAACTTAAAGCATCTATAAATTCTCTAGTTGATTTTCCGCCTTCCAGTTCTGCTACTATCTATGGCGACACTAACAATAAGGTATTTAAATTTATTTTTTTGTTTAATGTAGCTATCATTATTTACAAGGGCAATTTTGCATCAGAGTTAATTACTAAATATTCCGTCTTCTTCAAATTTATCTGTAGACCTAATTTCTCATATTCGTCGTATATTCTTTTAAACTAAATTCTAAATCTTATTCATCTTGAGCAAATATTGCCTAATCGTCTGGGAGACTAAGTCAACGTAAATGTTTTTCATTGATAGGTATTTTCATTTCTGTGTATATTTTTGAATGCTACATTCAGAGAAGATATTAAAAAGCAGTGGCGAAGAATTGTATGATTTTCGTAACGCATATAGGCTTCAAAAATTTCTACAGCTCTCCACAATTTATTTAAAAATTTATTTGTAGAGACATTTTCATACGCCTTGAATAAATCAATAAAAGTATGCATTTCACTTAGATATTTCCGTTTCCAAGAATTGAGTAATAAAAAGATTGTCCGTGCATGAACTTCCTGGTGTAGGGATGCCTTGATCTTTACCAATCTTATGTAGAATATTTTGTAATTTGTTCTGTATGATATCTGCTTCTGGGTTTCCGGGCTGGATCGGCGTCACTTGTATATCTGCCGACGTTTCGTACTCATTTGTATGGGACATCTTCAGGGCTGAACTACTGTACTGAAACTGATTTTTTCTGAGGTTTTCTTCTGGATATCCTCCCCGTAGAGGCTGGTTAATCTGGTAAGTAGACTTCCGCGATTGTGGTCTATGCTATCTGCTTCTGGGTTTCCGGGCTGGAACCGCCTCAGTTTCAGTGCGGTAGTTCAGCCCGGAAGATGTCCCATACAAATGGGTACGAAACGTCGGCATATATACAAGTGACGCGGTTCCAACCTGGAAACCCAGAAGCAGATAGCATGGACCACGACCGCGGAAGTCTACGTACCAGGTTGTTCTGTATGACTTTACTCAATGTATAGTAAATGTTCAGTCCTCTATAACAATTTGACCCAATTCTATCAACATTTTTTCTAAATGTACCCAACCACATTTAATAAGTTTTAGTAGTCACATTTCCAAGACTAGCGATTCTTCCATTTTCCATTTATTTTATGAATTGACTTATTTCGTCAGTAGTCAGTTCTTCTATTTCATTTGTGATATTAATTTCCATCTCTGACTTTCTGTAACTTTTTCTAGTTTCAGTTAGCAGTGCAGTATAATGGTTTTTCTATACTTTAAGATTATTTAACCGATTCATTTTGTCATTATTATTAGTTTTTATACCTTTGATTGTATGTCGAGCTCCCGTAGATTGCGATCCTCCAATGAAAGCGCCAATTCCTTTACATCGTTCCTTCCAATGCGTTTATTCATCTTTTATTTCTTTCAAAGTTGTTCAACTATAGAAAGTACAAATTTTTTTTTTCTTCAATCAGGTGTCTCATCTTTTCTTTTAACCACGAGATTTTTCTCTTTTTTTATGCTAAATTCTCCTATTTTATGTGTAGCTTACCTAATGAATTTTTTACAGTCTTCCTCTACATCTTTGCTTTCACATTAAACTAAAGTTCCTTTGTTAGCCGTATCTTGTAATAAATACAACTTTTACAACATTTTTATTTCAGGCCGTGTTGCTTTCATACAGAACAACGAATTTTTAAATTTACTTTTGTTTCTCCAAGGACTTACTAATGTTAATGTTGCTACTAACAAATGATAATTTGTTTCACAATTAGCTTGTTTTTTCACTCTATAATTCTATAATCTTAAAGGACGATCTTTGCTTTATAAAGACATTATCAATAATTTATTTTTCTTTCATTGATTGTCTTTCCAAAATCTATCAATTAATCTCTTCATTTTCAAAAATGTATTTGTTATCTTTAATTGATATTGGTTGCATAATTCCACCAATCTTTCCCTATTACTAATATTATCTTCTTCATCTGTATATTGACCTATTACTTCATTTCCTGTAACACATTTATGGTCGCCGTTTTATGTTGCTTTATTACATGTTCTGCGCTTCGTTTAATTTCTGCTGAGGATGATAATTTAGTTGTCGAAATACGGATCCAGTATACAAACATAAATGTGATAAGGGGTTTTTACCTGTTTGATTATTTACTTGATCATTGTCTCCAAGGAAATTTGCATTTGTCTTTAAAACAGTCGAAATCTAGAACGCTACAATTTTTCTATTTTCACTAATTGTATAGCATATCGTTTTGTATGAACATGAATTTATAAATATAAAATATATATATATATATATATATATATATATATATATATATATGTATTTTAAATATAAAATTAAAAAAGTATAAATAAGTATACCCTAGTGAGTGTTGCTACCCCTTCCAAACTTACCTGTTGCTGCATCTAGGAACTCCACCTGCCTTTAGGGATGAGAAAAAAGCAATTACTTAAAAAGATGTTCTAGAAACGCTACAGTATTAAATAATCCCCAAATGCTGTCTAATACTGAAGCAAGGTCAAAATTTGGCAAAACAAGCAATAATTCAATTTGCATGTACCAAAGTAGTAAATGCGTAAAACAATACAAATAAAAGAAAAGAAAAATAAAACGGAAATACTTGTTTTGATCAGTTTATTGTAAAACCAGAAAAAAATATTCATAGGTATGTTAACTCGTTTAGAGGACTTTTACCTCACGCCGATTATACAGTAGACCTATTCTTTCGTCCGGATCTACGGGCCAAGCTAATCTTTGTCGATTAAAACGGATTAATTGTAGTCAACAGACAGAGACAAAAAATAATTTAACAATTACATTACAATTACATGTATCTTCAATATAAAATTAAACATCGCAAATAATTGCCGCAAATGTACATATATTAAGTTCACAACCCAAAATAACAATCAATTTAGTATAACTTCATTAAAAATTGTACAAATTGTAGAGTATTTCATTATTAAATATTAAAAATAATTGAACGAGAAAAATACTCAACGCGTAAATGTTGAACGACAAAACAAAGGTTACAGTGATCTTATTTCACACGAATTATGGAAAATAACTTTACTTAAGTCAGATGGCTGTACAAAAATACTATACGCAATATACGGTAGAACTTGTCTAATAACAAAACAGAGATCAATAATGTACGATTTAATGTAAAACCAAATTAAGGATTGAATTTAATAGAATGATAAAAAACTGCTTTACTAATTTGAATTAACAACTTTAATTTATGGGATTGATCTTAAAATTAAATTATTTAAAACAAACGTCTAGAATGTACTAGATTGATTTAAATAATGAACGACTTGGCTAGGTTAGTCTCAAAAAAAGCTAATTTATTGACTTAATTAATTAAGCGAGGTTACTAGACAAATGGGCGATTGTTTTCAATCGCTTCCCCGCTATAAAAACAGTGTTATAGGCCTCCAAAAAAAATCTATCTTCTTAGCAGACAGAAGAAGAAACATGACGAGAATTAATATTCGTAGACAGAAGTAAGTGAGAAAAACAAATTTACCTTGCGACAGTTTTCTATTTTCTTCCAACGAAAATATAATGGCCGTGAAAGAATAATAATAATGATGCAATGTTCAGTTTCTCCAAAAGAGTAAGGAAATTACATTCCTTGTCAGAAATATTCAATTTTTTCCATAAATTAGAAGAGGACTAATTATTAACTGCTCACAAAGTAATTCCTGCGATTATTAAATAATTCTAACTTGCATCCTTTCACAATGCAGGTCTGAAAGTGAGTTCTGTGTGAGTCAAGATCGTTTTTCAACATTCCGACTTGCAAAAAGAACTTATCTAAAAAAACGTACAATAGGAAATGCAAATATGGAGTTAAACTTTGCATACGAGGTACGAACATAAATACGGACGATTTAATAAAGACGTTACACGCACGTAACAATATACAAAAATATTTAATTATTAAATAAGTAAAGACTCGGTATATGTGAAACACCTAAATAATTACTTGACCGATAGTAATGCCATTTCGCTTATCCCAAAAGCTTTTGTTTCAAATGCAATCGTACATAAATTTAAATTAATTTTTATCAGTTAATTTACAATTCGAGTAATTTATGTATGTTAGTTGCCAATTCCAGTATTATTTTAAAAGTAATTATTTCATATTAAATTTCTTGAAATATTTATAAACATTAAAAGTTGTGCTCATACTATACGTACAAAACGTGCAAATAATTGCATCAATCGCGTTTTTAATAGTAACATTTAATTATGTAAATTAATTTTTTCGCAAAAAATCAATTATCTGAACAAACACTTTTAACTTAAAAAAAGAAAACACTGAAAAAGTGTTCGACTACGGCTGCGCAATAATACCACTCCTCTCATTGGAAATACATTCACCACCGCATGATATTTCCAATTTCATTGTATTCGTTAGCGTACCGTTGTATGAATAGGTTGTGTTGTGCTTTGATGCACTCGTAAAACATTATAATACACCGGTACGATAGTAACGGGTCACATTTTCCATTTTGCCGCAAACCGGAATAAGTAAACAATTAGTTAACTCGTAAACTATCTACGGTAACAATTCAGCAACATAACCTGGCATTTTATGTGTTACAAGTAACAAGCTTTCAATACAGTGTTTTTCTCGACTCTTAAACTTGGATTAATTCTGCAGTGCGATCTTTCATTCTTACCATATGGGAAATCCATGCGAATTTTGAAATAAACAGCACATTATAAGTGTTAATAAGTTCGGAGAATACTATATTTGTATCTTTCTTGCGCATTGTTTGTGTTGATATTTCAAATTTGTCTTGTTGTGATTTAAACATTATGGAGACATTTGCTGTGGATAAATCATTTTATGATATAGCATCGGCGGAAGAGCTCAAAGAGCTTTTCGATTCAGATTTAGATCCGGTAAGTTTACGTTCTCTTTTCAATTTTATCTGAAGATTATTTGGTGACATATTGTGTTTATTGATAAAAATTTTGAAACAGAATAAGAACATATCCACCTGTATCGTGCGAGTAAAAGTTCCAATTGGAGTAAATAGAAAGCTCAACTGATAAGATGATAAAAATCTTCTATAACAGGTTATGTGTATGAATGCTGTTCTGCATATTGATTATAATGTTCCTATTTGGCTGTATTATTGTATTATGTATAATTATTGCAAATTGCAATATGTTTGGAAGTATTTATGTTAAGTAAAATTTAAAAAATTGTTTATTGTATAAAAAATGAATTTTAGTTTCGTTAGAGATGTCGAAATAGAAACATTTTTTGCGTAGCCTTGCTAATCTCTACGAAAACTAGATTAATTTCACTGTGCAATTTAAATGCATTTCTTGCTATGTTTTTTAAATTTATTATAAATCACCTTGAATTTTATGCATTAAATAATCCTTACATAAATATTAAAGTTAGAATTGTACTAAAATAAATATCTCTGCTTCTTTATACTTATATTTACAACATTATTTCTATTTTTGCACTTGCATATGTTTAAGCAGATTATATAACCTTTATTAACATTGGTTCTAATTACAAAAATTCAGTGGTTAAATATGGTCGTTAACAAATTATTTACATGAGTATTAGTTTTATTTATTCAATGAATTATAAATAAATATTTTTTGTAATTAATTAATTATAATTAAATATTTGTATAAAATTAAGAGACCAGATTATTTCGAAATAAATAAAGGCTCTTTATTTTTTATTTTATTTTACTTTTTTTGTGGCACTGTTAACTGAGGAAAATTCATAAAACAAAGATTTGACAAACCAAAAGTATGAACGAAATTAGTAATTGACCCGTCTATTCGCGAGAAGAGAAACGAGGACGTATATTCATGATATTAACCATACTTAGGTACCTACATACATATGTATGTATATTGCAGTGAATGGTTGAATGAGCACAATTACTATCGTTATTATGTAATGTTAGAATTTTAAGTGTTTGTTAATGTTTTATTGGAGAAATTAAGAAAGTTAAGTGGTCCATGTGCAGTAAATTATAACGCTCGGTTGTCTTCACTGTCAGGATTTATTTTCAGTAAATATTGAGCAGGTTTTGGAAGACCAAAAAACCACATTACAGATCAAGATATGTAGGTAATAATCATTGATGGTGAGTGCCAAAATAGAAATTATTTTTGCCAAAATGGGTTAATTTATAATTAAAACCCTACATTTATTTTTTTCACGGTGTGTCAAATATGCACTAAAATAATAGATGATAATTACACAATTTCCAACTAAACTAGAACATGAACCAAAAAACTAATTTTGTTTTGTTAATGTAAAAATAAAAATTATAATTATTCTCTTTATAGTCTTAAGTGCCAGTGTTATATACTATAGAATGATGTAAATGTTTACAAAAATTAAGACAAATATGAAAGATATTCTATTTACTTGACGGTAAAACAAGTGATGCAACTAACAGGTAGATATGTAAATATGGCATAAAAAGAATCGAAGACAAGTTTGGAATGTTTTGCTAATAAGAAATTTTTTCCCTTAACTTAATGACATTTTTAACCAATTATTCTTGTTATGTGAAAATAAATAATATGTTTCTGTCTCTGTTATTTGTATATACTGTTTCTTAACATTAGTTTCAATTTTTTTTTATACTTAAATATTAAATTAGCTTCTTGGCATATTGCAATATTACTAAAATATTTGACTGTCAGTTCATTCCACTAACGAAAAGGAAACATTACAAATTGTATCTATTTACCTACATATGTATATTAGCAACGTATATACAGTGTTACTGAAAAAATATGGAACCGATACATGCAAATATTCTCGTATAGTTTGAATTAATAGATTCTTTCTCCATGACAGTCATTTTCGTGCAAAGTGGTGGTATAAATGAATTATGTATAATAATTCATACATTTTCTCACTTATCCGAAGATTCTTTCAATAAAAGTATGTAGATGATGATTTTTTCAACCTCTTTTTACGAGGTTTTTCTCCTCCGCATTTAGTTGAGGTCCTTTTTATAAAATATTCTGTCGATATTACTATTCCACATTTTATCCTATCTTCATCTCTTTCTATTTACCACGATCGTCATTTTTCTATTCTGTCATTTCGTTCATATATCTTGATCATCCTGTTGCGATTTTATTTTTTGTTGTTGTCTTTAAATGTGTTATTCTTGCTTTTAGTATTTTGTCATTCCTTACGACTCCTTCTAGTCTTTTAAATTTTTCATCTTATGGGTCTAGCCACGTTTGATATCAAAACAGAATCCATGACTGCACATTAATATCGGTGTTAAATCTATCTTACAAATTTACTAAAAATTGAATATTAAAAAAAATATAAGAATACGCTATAAACACTTATTACATTGATTATGTCGTTAAACATTTGGAATAATGATCAGTTATTTTGGCAGTTGCAGTTGTCGTTTAAATGATTTAGAAAGCAAGTTACATATAACAACAGCAACAAACGATAATATATTACATAAATAATATATCTTAAATATACCTAGTCCTGCCATAAATACTGATATAAAGGTTTTTAAGTACAAAAAGAAAACTGCAAGTTGGATTTAAATTATTTGTTGATAGTTTATTTTGGCAATAGTAAGCTACAAAATACAATGGAAATTACTCGAAATAGCCGCCATTTGCCTTAATACAACGCCGAAGTCTGCAGGACCACTCATCAATCGCTGTACGGACGATATCCATGGGAAAATTGTCGACTGCTTCTGTTAACGCTTGCTTTAATGATTCCAGATTGCGATGGGGTCTTCTACAGACCATGCCATCTAATATTGACCACAGTTTGTAGTCCAGCGGATTTAGGTCTGGGCTTGCTGACGGCCAATAGTCAGTACTAATAAACTCAGGTACATGATTTTCAAGCCATTGCTGAGTTGTTTTGGCCTTGTGAGCGGGCGCAGAGTCTTATTGGAATATCCATGGTTGGTTTTGGAACATGGTGTAGTTTAGGGGCTCCACTACATTGCTTAAAATGTCTCGTTGATAGTTTTTGGTCGCTGTTTTAACACCTTTTTCACAAAAATGCAAGGACGTGACAACGTCATAGGATACTCCCCACCAAACCATCACTGAAGCAGGCAAATGAACTAGCTGGATCCTTGGCACCACTTCACTGGCTTCCTTGGAGGACCGTGCATACACCCTATCATTCTGCTTGTTAAAAGTTTCTTCCACGGTAAAAATTTTTTCATCAGAAAACAGAATTTTTTTGTAACGCTCTTTGCCGTACAACGATATCAGGTGTCTGCATTTTTTCTTCCTATTCTTTTTTAATTCAACGTTAAGGCGCTGTCCTGTTTGTCGTTTAAAAGCTCTAAGTCCTAGGTCTTGTTCAATGATACGGCTTATGATTCTCGGAGCAATACCCATTTCACGAGCCATGATTTTCTGTTTGCGGACAGGATGTCGATTGATGCGGGACCTCACAGCATTGATGGCCTGTGGTGTACGAACTATGCGAGGCCTGCCAGATCTTTTACGGTCGATTACATTTCCAGTATCAATGAATAACTTAACAGTACGATGCACAAACACACGCGTAATATTTAACGGTTTCAATAAATCAAAATACGGGCTCTTTCTATTCCACACTTATGAAGTGCAATAACCGCAATACGGCTCTCTTTATCCGACCATTCCATAATGACGACTCACGCTATAGTGAAATTGTTCGGCACTTTTGTAAAGCATATATCAAATGTCAGAACTGCCAACATAAAATTTTTGTGCTTTCAAGTTATTATCTGCAAAAAGGTGCATTTACACTTGTATCAATACTTATGGCAGGACTAGGTATTTACAGTCCTTCATTGAGGAAAACGTCAGTTTAATTTTGTCCGTTTTCATGTATTTTAGTAAATCATCATATTTCTATATTTGCCAGTAGAGAAAATACAATTTGGTAGATCTTTTAGTAGAACAACGATCCGAAGATCCCACACATGTTTCCAGATTAGCAAAGAAATGGATAACATACAATGGCCTAAATAATTTTTCCCTTTCACAGTCCTCAGTCTTACATTCTATTGAAGATTTATGGGAAGACTTAAAACGCCGAAGAAAAAGGATATGTTAACGGATGCGATAGCTTAAAACGTGCAGTAAAGGAATGGTATTACCAAACGATCTGAACAATTAGCAGGTTTGGTGCCTCGTACACTAAAAGTTATAGTTATAGTAAAAGGAAGTGTCATCGAACACTAATTCAGTGTTAATTAGATTAAATAATACTGTGTTATTTAAGATATTTCTAGTAGTTTATTTACAATTAGTTGTCTAAAACGGATAGATATGAATCTTTTTAAATATATATTTTCATAGTCACCTGTAATTTATTGTGGTGTATGTAAACTTTTGTGATTAACGGTATATATTTCGGCCGTAGAGATTAAAGGATAGTACGTTTATAAACATCAATCTAAATTCATAAAAGCAGTTTGTTAATTTAAATTTCTATATTAATTATTTACAGAAAAATATACATAATTGCCATACCAATTGGATGCAACGTCTACAAAATTATAGGAAAGCTTAGAAATTGTCGCAAAGTAAGTTTACAATATCGCAACATTGCCGGCGCAATTGGCGAACGCAACGAATTGCAATAGAGTTTACAGTACCTAATTACTGAGTGAATAGTGAATGTATATAGTTAAAAGGATCAAACAATTATTCAGCAGTGCACGTGAGTATTTCGTTTGTTGTGTGCGATCTTGTGCATCGGCATTCGATCGTTTCGTTTCTCATTGTGATCCTATCCATTTTACGTAGATATTTTAGAAAAAATAAATACCACTGTTTCCTCGACCATAACACGCCAATACACTTTAAAACCTTGAAACTGTTATTAAAGACGCAGACTTTGTGAAAATTTATATATACACATCACCAAAATTCTTGAACCCTCTCAGTTTTTCCAAAAACTGGCCATAGTATTTTACATTATAAGTATATCAATATTTTATTATTTCATTAAGATTTAGTTAATTTAATTTTTATAAAGCGTGTAAAAAAGAAATAGTGTCAAATACAAATTTTATTCAATTTAAAATAAAGAAAAACAACACTTCCTCTTACTTTGCAAGGTACAATGTAATCATTGAAGGGATTACATTATTAATTATTTCTTGCGGCATGTTACTCCATTCGTATCGTATAGTTAGCTTTTGGATGATGATATTGAAGGTACTTTTAATTACTCGTACAAGATAATCCCACATTTCTTCAACCAGAATTATATCTGGTGAGTTTACTAGTCAGTTCAGTCTTGTGTATTCCTTTCTTTCAGCACGCCTCTGCTTCCTGAGTGTTAAGGCTGGGTGCGACCGTTTATAAAAATAAAATATTTCAGCAATTTTTTTACCAAGGAGAAACAATAATATTTTGGAGAAGTATTATTGTGTTGATTACAAAAATTATTCCTTAGAACTACTTCTCCAACACAGTCTTTCCTTCTTCATCCAGGTCTTCTCCAGACTCTGAGAACTACCGTAACTCGCCAAACGAAACCTTAGTTCAACCGAAAAAAAAGACGTTATGCTACTGATGCTCATGCCCACTATAATCGAGCGGTTTTGTGTATGTATGTGTAGCCTGGATACTCTTACAAATCTTTTACATCTCAAATTTATGACAGCAAATCTCTTAAATTGTTCCAGTAATTTCTCTTTCTAAAGTTTTACAAAAATATGTTCAAATAGTGATGATATTTATGTTTCGGTTTGATAATTTGCTCTTACATATGACCCTGCGATCATCAGAATAGTGCATTTGTACCAATAAACTCGTGGTGCAACCACCAGTTTCTTAGAACAAATATACTATTCTGATGACAGAACTCCAGGGATTTTCAATTCTTGTAATATTTGATGTTTCGGTAGGTCCTCGTTATACAAAGGAAACAATTCTTGCTCTATGAAACGCAGAAATTATATTTCCTGGATTTTATCACGCCAGAAACGTAACTTCATTTAAGTAGTTCAGGTGCAAGTCTGATTCTTTTCAAAATAATGTTTTCAGTGATTGGTAATTTTTGAGACATTTATTCAAACATTTAATATAACAAGACTCAATTTTTCAGTATTTTTGAAAGAATATGATTGATTTTGTCGTAAACATATTCACGCTATAAATTGAAAAAGTACATTTATGATGACGTGTAGCTTGAAATTACCAAAAATAAACTTGTTTAGGTGTCATTATAATTAACAATCACCACTAATGAAGTTGATTATTTGGTGGGCGAAAAGCTTTTAAAGCAAAATAAGGATTTCGAGAGCATAACCTACGTTTACGAGTAAATCCAAGGTTATATTTCAAATTAGAAATTAAAATTAATATAAATTATACGTCTTCTTTCTAAAACAAAAAAACGCTACTTAATTACTATATGCATCGGCAGAAAGTTAAATATAGAGCGAACATATGGAGGACATTCTAGAAAAGAAAACAATTACAATAAGCATGTACATTATGTACATATGTACATATTTATTAAGGATTAGTGCCCCAATTTCTACAAGAGAAGTTGTATATCGTTACATCGTAAAAGTTGTTCCCTGTGAGTTTACTTATATTGTAACTTAAAATATTTCATTCACTCAATTCTACATAATTTTCCACAGGAAATCTTTTTTTAATTTTAATTCGCGTCAACGACATATGTACCATGGGGGACAAAAATTGAAAGCAAATCTTAGTCGCGAATTTAGCATTATTTAATAATTGTAAATGATACGTACTTAATAGTAAATATATTTGTTTCTGTAGTAACAAGTAAAACAAGCTGATAGTATTCGAAAAAACTGTCATTTAATTTGTAAATTTGACATTAAGAAAAAAATGTATTTAGCATTACTCATAAAATAAATAAATAAAACTATTTTGTGAAACCATGCTCAGATAGCGTCGTGGCATTAAATAAATTGAACTTTATGTGTAATCTAGTGTGATGTCATTTAATTTGTAAATTTGACATTAAGAAAAAAATGTATTTAGCATTACTCATAAAATAAATAAATAAAACTATTTTGTGAAACCATGCTCAGATAGCGTCGTGGCATTAAATAAATTGAACTTTATGTGTAATCTAGTGTGATTTCTTCTTATTGCAACAGTTTTCTTTTTCTTACCAAAATTCCTCTGAATTTCGGAGTCTAAAATTGGTATATTTTTTTTATTATAAAAGCCCATATCATTCTTGATATTCATGTCGGCACTGTTTGCCAGACATGGAAATACAGTCACTTCGTTCTCTTCAAGCCATTCCGTAACTTATGAAGTATGAATACGGCTGTTTCTTTGTTAAAAATTAATACTTGTGTTACAGAAGGTAGTATTATAGCAGTTAATGTAACTATTTCCTACAAATCGTTTATCTATTCTCTAGCAAAGCTCCTTCAACGCTGATCCAAGCCCATACGTTTACAGAAAAACGTCCACTTTGTAATTGGTGGACATATTCGTCTGAATATTTGTTACTATTACATGGTCTATATAACTGATCATTATAAAATTGAAATGTTTTTTCGTCTGAAAGATGACCTTTTCTTAAAGATTATTGTCCATATTAACATTTTCTTCTGCAAATTGCAGATGCTTTGTTGATGAACTTGAGTTTGAAAACGTTTTTTAGCAGTACGATAGTATTTTACCGACATTAGACTCTTGGGCAACTTGTTGTAATGACCAGTCATTCTCTAAAATAGTCACCACTCTAGTTCTGTTAACTGTGCATAAATGTTGAGTCATTTTTAAATAGACATTCTGAGTTAGCCAGAAAACACCTATTCACAGTAAAGCAATTTAAGTATACCTATTTATCTGTCGTCGATGGTACAACCATGTAGACACATGGATAGATAAAATTGTTTGCAATGTTGGACACAATAGAAATATTTTATTCTTAAACAGTTCTAGCTTAAATTTGCAAGAATGTTAAAGTCTAATTAATATTCCGGTTTTGATTTTTCTCTTGATTTTATGGCGTGCCTAAAAATTTAATAATTAATAATAATTTAATAATTATTTAATTGTCACTACTCTGAAGGACTTTTTGTTGTCGAATATATCACTTCGAAAATCAGCATGTAGATCAAATGCAACTAATATAATTGAATATATATATAATGCCCTTCTGAATCTTTCCATTAAAAAGCTCATGAACCTGCATTTGGTTCTAGAGTTTTTAAGGTTCTCAAGTTGTTCCCAAGAGGAAGGAACGAAAATACGTTGATTTTGAAATTATTTATATTTGATTAACGAAGAGCCATTTCCATTCTAATAGATAGATTTTGAAATAATTTATATTTGATTAACGAAGAGCCATTTCCATTCTAATGACACGCTACCAATTAAAACGTAATGCACCGACTTTATTCTTATTTCTTGGCGTCATGCACAGGGCGCATAAATACACAGTTTGTCGCAGAGAAAACCGAACTTTTTTAAAATAGAAACAAAGGCTTACTATTTTGGTAAAATTCATTTATTTTATACAAAACAATCGCCTTCGGCTTCAATACAACGTTTCTGCACGGTCAATTAATATGTCAAATACATTTTTAAGTTCATCTTTAGAAATGTCCTTCAAGATCGCTGTTGACGCCTTTTTAATGGCTTCGCCGTCGGCATAACGCTGTCCGTTCATCGGCAAATATAGTTTGGAGATTAGATAGAAATCACAGGGAGGCAAATTTGGTGAATACGGTGAATGATTAATGGTTAAAATGTCATTTGTAGTTAGAAAATCAGTGATAAGCGTCGAACGATGAGCGCCTCATAACATCAAGTAGTATACAGCATTGACTGTTTGATTAGTTGGTACAAACTCTTTGTGCCCATGCCTTTCAAATCATAAAAACGATCAACTTGTCTTCTCTTTTGACAATTACAATAGAATACCTGAAGTTTTCGTCCGTGTTTGAGTCTTTAATCAAGTGTGTACAATATTGAATTCAGTGAGCTTGTGTGGTACAAACCTCGCACAAATCTTTCCTAGTCTCAAATGCTGTGTCAAAATGCGATGAATTGAATCTTTGGAAATATATAATTCCATTCCCAAGTATCGCAATAAGGATTTTGCCTCATTTCTGATAAATTCATGCAAAGTTCGATGTTACTTTCCGTAACCAAAGATTTTTTGCACCAGGATGTTCGTCATCAATTATGTCCATACAACCGACTTTAAATCGTTTATACCACTCATACACACGCGTATGTGATAGACGCGCGTCACCATACACTAGTGTCGTCAAATTAAACGTTTCAGTAAACGATTTACCGAATTTAAAACAGAACTTGATATTTGCTCTTTGTTCAAAATTCATTTTTCGATCAATGCCAAATACACACTGGTACTTTTTGCGCAATTTCTCTGCTTCTAATGATTCAAATGTTATGATATTTTGACATAACACCTTACCGACGCATATTTATTTTAATAGATGGCGCCACTAAGAATTACTATTTTAAAAAGGGTCAGTTTTCTCTGCGACACACTGTGTGCATTTCAATAAAGTATATAATTATTTGTCCGTAAATAGAGGCCCACGAGTTTTTAAGATAGGATACCAATATAACACATGGATCAATAAGTCCCGAGACTAACAATGAAAACAACATTTTTTTTGCAAAATTTTTTTTTATTCATCAACATAATCACCTTTTAGGGTGATACAATGGTTCCAACGCTTTTCCAATTTTTCAATACCATGTTTATAAAAAAATTTATCTTTCGCTTCAAAATAAGCTTCAGTTTCAGCGATGACTTCCTCATTTGAGCCAAATCTTTTTCCCTGGAGCATTTTTTTAAGATCAGCAAAGAGCCAGTAGTCACTGGGGGCTAAATCTGGCGAATATGGGGGGTGGGGAAGCAGATCAAAACCCAATTCGTTCAATTTTGCCATTGTTTTCATCGACTTGTGGCAGGGTGCATTGTCTTGGTGAAAAAGGATTTCTTTTCTCTGCATGTGCGGTCGTTTTTTTGCGATTTCCTCCTTCAAACGCACCAGTAAGTCAATATAATAATCACTGTTGATCGATTTACCTTTTTCGAGGTAGTCAATGAAAATCACGCCATGTGTATCCCAAAAAACTGACGCCAGGACTTTGCCAGCTGACTGCTGCGTTTTCGGACGTTTCGGACGGCTTTCGCCAGCTGTGCGCCACTCAGATGACTGCCGCTTCGACTCTGGAGTGTAGTGATGTATCCATGTTTCGTCCATGGTCACGTAACGACGCAAGAAATCTTTTTTGTTGCGAGTAAATAGCGATAAACAGCTTTCTGAATCATCGACTCGTTGCTGTTTTTGTTCCATCGAAAGCAATCGCGGCACCCACTTGGAAAAAACCTTTTTCATGCTCAATTTTTCATGAATGATAGTAAATACACTTCCATATGATATCTGTGTCATCTCAGCAATCTCACGGAGCTTCACTTTACGATCTTTCATTATAATTTTTGTCACTTCACTCACATTTTCCGGTGTAACGGCTTCCACAGGTCTACCCGAGCGTTCCGCGTCATTTGTGTCGGTACGACCACGTTTAAACTCGGCAAACCACCGACAAATCATTGCTTTTGATGGACAAGAGTCCGGGTAACATTTTTCAATCCATTGTTTTGCTTGCGTGGTGTTTTTACCCATTAAAAAACAATGTTTTATCAGAACACGAAACTCGGTTTTTTCCATTGTTTAAACAAATTACAAAACGACTTTACTCCAACCTCGATAACTCAGCTGTTTCTGGTCCGATCGACTTAAAATTTTGACACGTTTCAAGCAAAGGTTAGTACTCTAGAAAGACGTGGTTACTGGTTTACTACGAGCGCCATCTATGGGTTAGTCTCGGGACTTATTGATCCATGTGTTAGACTCATCTGAGCCTATATGTTATTAAACGGGCCTCTTAACGGAAGAACCTGGCACATGAAAGAGCCTTAAAATCAATACTGCCTAATGAATTTAGGTATCTGATAAAATGCTGGAGCAACTTACTAGTTTAAGTATATGTACTCGTATGTATACGAGGTGTGGCTATTAAATAACGAGACTGACGCTGGTACAGAAGAAGTGCGCATGCGCCACACGCTAACAACTGACAGCTATTTATTGTGAAGCCTTCTCGTTCGAATGCAGTGCCTCTCGCTTCTGTAAGCACATCAGTATAGCCGTAGCCTTCGTTCGCATTAGAGTTGTTTTTTCGTTCCGTCAGAAAAATGTTAAGTAAGTAATATTAATCGACATTACTACCTTTACGTTCTTGCTCAACTCCGTGAAAGAATAAGGAAAAACCGGTTGGAATTGTGGAAGGACCAGTCATGGGTTCTCCACTAAGACAATGCACCAGCTCATTCTGCATTGTCAGTCAAGAGATTTCTAGCCATATACTGTATCCGAGTGTTAGACCATCTTGCGCCGTGCGACTTCTATCTGTTTCCTAAGCTGTAATTTGAATTAAAGGGAACAAAATTTGTGTCCGTTGAAGCTGTGAAAGCGAAAGCGGCACGCGTCCTGAAGGAGCTGACAGAAGAAGACTTCCAGCACTGTTTCGAACAATGAAAGATTCGCATGGAGCGTTGTAAGGATAGAAGAGAGGTGTATATTCAAGGTGATAATAAGTAAATATGTATGATATCAAAATAAAATGTTTTACAGAGTCAGTCTCGTTGTTTAATAGCCACACCTCGTATATGTATATGGTAGTTCATTAGGTTGGTTCTTCTATCTTTTATAAGAAATAGATTATAATTTGTTCTCAATCATGGTTTATAGTTTGAACATTTCTTTTGCAATGTTGAAACGTAATTACTGAATCCTTTATTGTCTACATAATATGTAAATGGCTTTCTTTAATGTAATGCTAGTAATAGTAGCAATTTTCTAAATATATTTTAATAATGAGATATTTTGTTTACGAGACCTAAAATTGCAGATATCTGTTTAAAGAAAATAGATACTTAAGTATCCACAGAAAGTTAACCTTCGGGCTTTCTGAGGGACACTCCTCTGGTCTCTGTTTCAGGCATATGTTCCGCTAATTGGGATATTAAAACAGATACTTTTCTGTTAACAATCTGTATGCTTCGTCATATTACCATATTGCTTTCAATTATGATACATATTATACAGTAATCGGTGCTACACTCTAGATGCACGTTTCTTAAAATAATTAAAATGATATATTGGTTAAATTACGTTGGTATAATGTTACAAAATCTAGTTAATTACTGGTCCTTAATTTGATCAATGCTTGGTACTCTTTACAAGTTCTAACAGTACATTACCGTCTTTCTTTCAAACATAATGCTAATAATCTGCGCTTAAATAATACACGAGAATTCAGAAAAAAATAACGGTCTCCATGTTTGATACATACAAATTGTGCAATTAGAAGGCACCTGCTAATTTTCTAAGTCGATCGCCGGTGATCAATTTATTTACTTTCGACTGGAAAAAATTGCTGAGGAGTCGTTGAACTAACGTTAAAATCAGGAGCGCGTGCCGTGTTTGGCGATCTCGATAATATACAGGAATTAGCAATTTGACGATGGGACCTTGGCCTCGCCTATGTGTTTGGTTGTTCATTATCGACTTTTTCGTTTTAACTCTTATAGACAAGTGTCAACACCCTAAGAAGTGCGTTGAATCGATTTGTTTTAGATTTGAAAACAACGTTGCTAGAGTTTTAAATAAAAATTATATATATGTACAGGTGTTCATTTTCTTCATAACAATATTTTTGAAATTGCCCAAAAGAAACCCCGAAAGGCCAATATATAAAATATTACACAAAATGAAATATATAGAAATACAAGAGCATAGAATATACGTGTATATAAAGGCTGTTTCAAATTTCGCGGGTTTTTTAAAGAATAAATAAGACGCATAATTTACATTCACTTTCAAAAACCTTTTATTGTTAATTGAAGTATCAGTTATGATATTTACATGCGAAAAATAATATCTGCCAAAGGGCCTTCTCTTGCAGCTCCACATACGTCCACTATTTTGTTAAAATTTTCAATGACATTTTGACATAATTGAGGCTCTAACCTCAACAATGACACGAATAATTTCATATTTCAAAGCAGGAATTGATTATGGATTGTTTTTATAAACCTGAGTTTTCACATAACCTCAAAGAAAATAGTCTAACGGTGTCAAATCACATGATCTTGGTGGCCAATTCACATCACCGTTTCTTGAGATTACACGTCCAGGAAGTCTCTCAATAAATCAATTGATTCGTATGCAAAGTGAGGTGTAGCGCCATCCTGTTGAAACCACATATCCTCTAGATCAATATTCATTAATTCAGGCCACAAAAATTCGGTTATTATCCGACGATATCGATCACCATTGACAGTTACAGCTTCACCAGCAGTATTTTCAAAAAAGTAAGGTCCAATTACACCAGCTGACCATAATGCACACCAAACAGTAACTCGTTTAGGATGTATAGGTTTCTTATGAATAATTCGTGGATTTTCCTGACCCCAGATACGGCAATTTTGTTTATTAACATAGCCAGCAAGTTTAAAATGTACCTCATCGGAAAACATTATTTTTTGATTAAAATCAGCTGGTTGTTCATTGATGAACGACATTTTAAATGATCTAATGGCCTCAGTTCCTGTACTATTTGAACTTTATATGCCTTCAGAGCTAAATCCTTGTGTAAAGTACGCCATGTTGTTGATCCACTAAGTCCAAGTTGTTGTGAACGTCGTCTAATGGACATTTCAGGGTTTTCAGCAACACTTTCACGAACCAAATCAATATTTTCTTGTGAACGATCACTACGACTGTATTTTTCACTTTTTTAATCTTCCATGGAACTGGTCTCTTGAAAGTTTTTAATAATTCAGCCAATAGTACTGTCAGATGAACGATTATGTAAACCATAAAATTCACGTAACTTTCTAAAAACTCTTTTCACGGAACGCTGATTTTAATAAAATAATTCAACAATTTGAACGCGTTGTTGTACCGTGTACGAAGCCATTTTTATAAATGTCATAAATCACACTTTTTAAATGACCACATACCCAAACAAATACAGTCGCCATCTATATTTTATTTATTCTTAAAAAAACCGCGCAATTTGAAACACCCTTGATATACATATATATATATATATATATATATATATATATATATATATATATACATATATATATATATATATTTATAAATTATATATAACTTAAAATTACTGAATGTTTCATATTGAATTATTACGATGAAATTATGAATATTGAATCAAGAAAAAAAACTAAGTTGTATTGAATTATTACGTTAGATTTAATGAAGGTTTACTATTGATTACTAATAAAAAAACTACTATGTAATATTGAATTATTTATATTAAAATCACTGACGATGTGGTAAAAATATTACGCCAAAAAAAAGAAGACGTACACGGAGGGCAAAAAGAAATCCGTTTTCCTTTTAATTTCTTCTCTTTTTGCCCCATCCGATTGAAAGAAATGATAAACATTAACGTAGATGATGCACCATTTGAAGGAAAGAAAAAAAATAATAAGTGAAAATACTAAATTAAGTAGGCAATTATTAAATTGATAAAAAAACATATAAGCTATAGTGGTCTGACCTTGTCGTACCAAAATTGGTGTTCGGAGGTAGCGATTGTTATTTAACCCTTGACAAGCCTATAGAAGGTCTCGATACGGAATTGATTTCTCGGGTACCAAAAACTCGCCTATTAGCTGGTAAAGAAATATGACGAACTTTAATATTAAATGTAGAACAAGTGAGAAAACACTCTTCCCTTGGGGTGGTTTCACTCTGGTTTACCCCCTTATAAGTTTACAGCGGAAAAAAGGTGCGAAATTATTTCCACATATGGAGTAAAGAATAACTCTCCTTTATGGGAAAATTCCGAAATTTTGCCACAAATAGCTAGATTACAATAATTTAAGCCATACTACCTCTAAGTATAGAATAATCGGCAGTGCATGCTTTTCACTACTCAGCTCTATAAGTGAGTGAGTGTGTCGAGATTTTTTCCAACGTTCAGCGAATAAAAGAACTTGACGATGACGTGCGAAAAGAATATGCAGATATATGGAATTATAACTTGCATACGCGGTATGATCAGGAATATAGGTGTTTTAGTGAAGATGTTACAAGCACGTAACAAAACGACACAGGGGAACTGTTTCGATTATTTTTTTATATTGATATTAGTTTATTTTGCTTTTGACAAAACTTAAGGGCTTAATTTCCACTGACGTTTCGCAAGATCATGCAATAACGGAACGAAAATGCTTTATAGTTTTTTTCTACTCCCATAGAAGTAAGTTGTATATTACAAGAGGCTTATGACGGATGTAAACGTGTCATTTCAAATACAGATACGTAATGAATGACCTTACCTAATATGTTAAATTTAACGCTTCATTCGTTTTGGGAACTTTTGTGATATTTGTAAACAATACATGGAAATTCGTCAACAAGTAAGGACTCCTAACATTTCTCAATTTTTCTTTAATTACCAAAAAGGAAAATCCACGACACAAGTTGTTAGAATTAACAAAGTGGGCAGCGTACCCAAACAAATTCAGTTATGACAGAAGGATCGATAGTTCTTTAACAAGTAACACTATAACAGCTTACAGAGTTATACACTCCATCCAAAACAATGAAGATGGGTAATACAATATTTGCAATGAAAATTCAACAGTGAATAAAATAGTGCAAATTATTTAGAATTCCTTGAATAGAGAAGTTACAGGAAACTTCAGCACCTTTTATGATTGGAAATTGTTATAATTTCACTATTAATTATTTTAAAAAACAATAACGTTTAGTGTCCTTTATGATTTTTCTTGTATACTTTTGATCTCATACTATAATCATAGAAAAGTTAAAAACAGTTACGTACTTGTAGAATTACTTTTTCCACTCTTTCTTAAAATACTGCTTATAACTCTAGTAATGTAATGTACTGTTATTACACACATTTTATTAAGCTTTTTTATTAAGTTTTTCGCTTTACAAACATATTCGAGACGGTTTTAAGACGTGATTTATGTATGACAGAATTCTACTAACCAGTACGAGATTTACATAGCGCATACACATATTGTATATATGTATGTATATGTATATATGCAACCGTTATATTAACAAATATTATATTAATGCAGTAAAACTCAAGCAATTCTAAATGTCAAGTAACTGTCAAACGTCTTAAATATTTTGATTACTGCAGTACTTTCGTGTCATTGCGGATGTTTCTCAAATCAGGAGTAATGACTATTCGAATGCTTTCCAATTATTTTTAACGTAGTTATAGTATTTCAATTGCTAGTACCAGATGTCCAATAGACAAACGTTTTAATTTTCATTGTGTCTTTGCCACGTTTCCTTTAATGGAATTTTAATTTAAAAATGTGTACATATTACTGCTATCCAAATATGAAGAAAAAGTTAAAAACGTTATAATTATTATAAGTGTGCAATATTTAGTAAGTTATAGAAAAAAAAAAACAGGATACGTAACAGAGTAATAGGAGAAATTTCTTCTTTGTCATACCCACATTATATCATATTATTAAAATGAGAAGAAAGTGTATACACATGTCTCTAGTTATTTTAATATTTACATTATTAATTTAGTAATATTAGCAAATTGCTCTTGGTTTATATAAGAAAGCATTATTTTTTTTTAATTACACGCTGTGGTTGGTTGCCTTTAATAATAGTTACTAATATAACAATTATTAATCAGTTCTTGAAAATCGAAGTCAGGTATACATGCAACAAAAGCACTTATGGAAAGATTTAGTTTAATTGTAAAAGGGAAGAACTTTTTTAAAAAAAGGAATATAATCTTTCGAGTTTCGCCTTCAAGATTTGTTATCTGGCTTATTTTTATAGTCGTCGTCTGCCTTTGCATATATTAAAGTTTTTTGGATGACCAACCGTTCTGCTCCATTGAGTCTAACGTATTCTACAAGCATATTTCTCCAGGTATTGCTAAGTTTGTAGCCATTTTTTCAGTTAAAATTTTCTCCATAATACTCAATACTTCCAATTTCTGTGTTGATTCCGACCACATATTTTGTAACCGTCGATTGCCCGATTGGTTTTCTGTAGGGGTCACTTTGATGATCCTTTACCTCCTTTGTAACACTCTTTTTGTCTGCTTAACTCGCCCCTTCCTGTATTCAGAATTTAATTTATAAACACCTTTTTGTTTCCGACGTATTCTTTTTTCTTACTAATTATTATATTTCCTTGTTTATATCAAAAATGAAAAGAAGCAAAAAGAATTCTCTGGATGGTTTTACTTCTACTGGTTTTAGGTCGTTTTTCAGAAAATGCTTTTTTCAATTCGCCTAGTAGAACGGCATAATACGGTTAGATGGTTAGCGGTTTGACCTTTTGCAAGCCTATGAAAATGTTTTCATTCGAATCCTAATAATTCGATTTAGTACAGTTAGTTTCATAATCTACACAGTGTTTGTTATTTGTATAAGCTGCACTTATGCACCTTTTAGAAAACTTATTGTATTTTAATCGAAATTTCTATTATCAATATAGCTAAAAGCAATTTATTATTTTTTTTCCAAAATCTGTAAATAAATCTACATCGAGAAATTCCCCTAATCTTCAGTTAAAGCAGCTATCAATTGTTTCATGTTTTGGACAGCAGGCATTTGTGTCCTAAGTCGTCTGCCTAACACGTCACACATGGTCAATCGGATTCAAGTCCGGAGAATATGCTGCCCAATTCATCGTCATTATATCAACATAATTTAAAAAGTCAACTACACAGTGAATGACGTGCAGCCGAGCATTGTTTTGCATTAAGATAAAATTTTTCCCTATAAATTATACGAAAGGCACTACATGGTCTACAGAATACTTCGAATGTTCCTCTCTGCTTCTAAAACATCTCCATCAGTCGCCACCAACTCTATGCGTGCCCTTAAACATATGCTATTCCATACCATAATTGAGTCTCCACCAGAAGAAACAGAAAAATTGAAATTAAATTACGTATTTTGTTTTCATCGGCTCGGGTCTCATCCGTGAATAAAATTTGATCCGCTTCAGTAAAATTTCAATTCTGGTGTTCTCGTGCAAAGTCTAATCGCGCCAATCAATTATAGCTCTGGAGTTAAGGGGCATTTATACGGCACATACGTCATTAAACCAACCTCCTTTAATCTGCCCTAATTACGGTGACTTATTCTAATCCACGAACTTCTTTCGATACATTTCTGGATTGAATTGTGTTTAATGTTTATTTTTGAGGATTTGCAATGTTATAATTCGATTATATTCTCCTCATTGTAAGTTCAACCATTTTCGATCATTGCTATAGTCTTCTTCGATGATAAGTCGCCCATTATAAACTGCTTTACAATCAAATTCACAATGACGAGAGAAAAAAGTTATTAAAGCATCGTTTTTCAAAAATACAAAAACATTTTAAATGTTAAACCAATTTAATACGGTAAACAACTTAAAGAGAAGATACAATGCAATTCCAAGTTGCACGCTTTGACACATGAGTCAAAAAGTGACAATTTGTAATGGACAATTCAACGCTGCCTCTACAAAATAAATTAAAAATTAAATATGCCGATGTGTGTATAATAATAATAATAATAAAAAAGATGAGTAGAATTATCTCCATTGTTTAATTCTTATTTTTAAATACACCTCACATATGACTGATATGAACGCTACATGGTCGCTACCCACTCTATTTACGCCTATCGATTTGACAATGTAGTGAAAAGAAAAACAGTATGAAATTTACTTTGTTATTTTTTATATGAATTATCACTAATAATTTTGAATTTTCACGTGAGATAACAAAAAAAGAAAACTATTGAACAGAAATAGTAATTAGAATGTTTCAATTAACGTGCGATTTATGTACAATTATTACCACAAAAATGTTTACGATCTAACTTCAATTATGCCTAATATTTTTAGGTCGAGCCGAAATGATATCAATCTAGAAGGAGAGCTCTTGTATGATTAATTAAAAAAACACGAACAATGATGTGCGTTGTTTGTAGTGAACGAGTCTGTTTACATTTTCGACCTGATAACAGAAAGCTTCAATACTATTGCCTTCTCTCTCTCTCACCCGAAATGTGAGAGGAGTTTCCCACTTACATCTTTTTTGATGAATATATAGTAATCTTGTGATATATTCGAAAAAAGCGATATATTTTTGTACTCATGTCGTATTTATATATTTTTTGCTTTTATATTGTTTTTTAATATTTAGAGATACTGTTATGACAGTTGATATAGAACCACCATGTTATACCGTGAATATATTTTATAATGCAACATGCACATACGTACATACACTAGTTGCTAGAGTAACGTAATAATGAAATGACAGCAATGTGTTTTAGCGTGTATTTTATTTTGCAACATAGGATGCGAAATACAGTAGTTGAAGAAAATTTAATAACTAATTTAACAAATTTTCAAAAATGTCACCATTGACGGCCAGACAGTATCCTAAGTGATTGTAGAATTCATTTATTGTATTTTGTATCTGCTCTGGAGTTATTTCTCTTGCAGCAACTCGTATTCTATTTTTTAATTGGTCAATATTGTTTAGAGGTTCTCCATGAAAAACTTTATTTCTGATACATGACCAAAGAAAGAAATCGTTTGGAGACAGGTCTGGTGACCTTGCGGACCATTCTACTGCTCCTCCACGGCCTATCCAACCGTTTGGAAATCTTTGGTTGAAAAATGTTCTAACCATATGAGAATTATGTGCTGGCGCGCCATCATGCTGGTACCAAATCTCACCATCAATATTTAAAGCGTGGAGGGCTGGCATAACTCTGTACTCAAGCAATTCTAAATATTTTACTCCTGTAAGAGTACCCTCAATAAATAACGGTCCTACAATATGGTGTCCAATCAACCCAGTCCAAACATTGACCTTCTGTGGCCGCTGAGTCCTTGTGATATGATATCTATGCAAATTTTGTCTACTCCAGTAGCGGCAGTTCTGTGAATTTACTTCACCATTTACATAAAATGTTGCTTCATCTGTAAAGCAAATTCTGCGTAGTAAAGTATCATCATTATGAAGCTTATCCAACATGATTTCACAAAAGTTACTTCTTCTTTCTGCATCATTAGCAATTAGTTCCTGATGGTTTTGAAAATGATACGACTTAAAATGTTCTCGTTTTAGTAGTTTATGCACGGAAGATTTGCTTACATTTGTAGTTTGTGCTAAAGCTCTTGTGGAGAGCATATTATTATTTTCGATTGTTTGTAGAATTTCATCTCTTTTGGCGTCAGTAATAACGTATCTTGGCCTATTCTTTTTTTTATGATTAGGAACGATGCATCCATTATTTTTATACTTCTGTACTAACCTACTTATTGTAGTTGGACTCGGTCTTGGACGGTCAGGATATGTAATTTGAAACAAATCTGCTACTCTCCTCAAACTCATATTCGAGTTATACCAGTTCACTAATAACAGTTTTTCTTCTACACTATACATACCTCAAAAATAGAGTAACTTATTTTGACATCCTATGTTGCAAAATAAAATACACGCTAAAATACATTGCTGTCATTTCATTATTACGTTACTCTAGCAACTAGTGTATGTATGTGCATGTTGCATTATAAAATATATTCACGGTATACATTAGAAAAACAAAGCGTTATAACTTTGTTAGAAACCGACTAGCCCGTTAAAAGGGTTACTAGGGAAATGGGAGTGAATATTTGTAAACTGTGGCAAAAATGGATCATCAAGCAAGATTGTACTGAGAAAAGTAGAAGTACTACACAAAATGAAGATAACAACTTCATTCATTATGTTCGAAGAAATCTTACATCTTGCAAATAAGCAATACAGGCGACAGGATTTAGTGGAAGTGTAGCTATTGGCCGTCGTAGATTAATAGAGGCGATCATAAAAAACTACAGAGCCGCTGTGAAACCAAATTTAAAAGACAGGGAAAGGTTAATCTTCGCGCAAACCTATATTGACAAAGATGCGGAGTTTTTGGGTAGAGTAATATTTTCTGCCGTGTACCGTGAAAAAAATACCCGTTTCCACGAAAATAATATTGCAAAACGAAGTCGGAGTGGAAGATTTTCAATAAATTTTGACGATGGTTGTCGCGTGTTGGAGCTATATGGAAAATAAAAAATCGCTTAAATAGTTACCAGTATAATGTTACCCTCTGTTCATTGAATGCATGGAGATATTTATTTCAACGACACGCGGATTATAATAAAATGGATACGTTCAAATAATATTAAAGTGTTGCTTTGGTCTTCAAACCGTACGGACTTAAGTTCCATTGAAAACTTTTGGATAATATTTTTAAAAAATTTTAAAACTAGCGTGCCGTCAAGATCACAGAAAGTAATTGACAGGAATGGGGAATGGACACATTATTAAATGTTCTATTAAATATTGTTCAAATAAGTTTTCACTACATGTTGCGTTATCACTGTTTACTGTAGAATATTTAATTTTGTTAACGCCATTTTAATTCTCATTAATATTGTAAGTAAATGTTTCGATGACATACCTCTTGGTTTTTTTAAGTTAATGCCAGTCTAGAATGCTTGATGAAGATGGTGATGACGAAGATGAATTTATTAAATTTATGTTATATACACTCAAAGTTATTTAAAAACCTAAAGTAATGCAACATTAATTCGTATTTGCATAGATTTTGCACCAAATCACCACACAACATTTAGTTAGTAATACCACCTTCTTGTGGTAATAGAACGTAATTAGGTAAGAAGATTAGTTATGTAGTGATTTGGTGCAAAACTTCTTATGAAGGGGAGAACTTGACACCCAAGAAAAGAGTAATTTGGATATTGCAACATTACTATATCTTCTTAAATGTAAATCTTAACAAGTACCTCCTGAAAATAATGTAACTTTTGTACTATTATGTGTATGAGGATTTGTTATGAATCAGACACGCTCAGACTGCCAAAGTTGTGTTTACATCCTAAGCTGTATAGACCGTTCTACATGAATACGGCATATATTTTCGTGTCCATTATTAACCTGTATTAGTTTGTACGATCTATACATTATGTATATGTACAAGGGAGCGTTTTTATATTCGCGGAATGGGGGACAAGGGGTGGAAATAAAAAAACCAAATTATTTTTCTTTTTCAATATATTCACCTGCAAGACGGATACATTTTTCACATCTTTCAATTAATTTATTTATACCCTCATAAAAAAATGATTTCTCTTTATCTGCAAAATACTCCGAAACTGCCTCCTTGACTTCATCATCGGCAGTAAATTTTTTACCCCGCAGCTCTTTTTTCATTTTCGGAAACAGGTAATAATCACTCGGGACCAGGTCTGGGCTGTAGGGTGGGTGATTCACAATTTCGAAGCCCACCTTATGCAGAGCAGCTAACGCAACGCAGCTCTTGTGGACGCGTTGTCGTGCAAAACAGAACACCTTTTGTCAATTTTCCCCGTCTTTTCTCTTTAATGGCTTCTTTCTTTAGTGGCTCTAATATTGAAGCGTAATATTCTCCGGTTATAGAAACATCCCAAAATACCGTTGCCATGAGTTTCCCAGCTGATTGTGGCACTTTAAATTTCTTGGGAGGTGCTATGCCCTTTTTGTGCCACTGCATGGAGTCTTGTTTGGACTCAGGTTCATAATGATGAACTCAAGTTTCGTCTCCAGTAACAATTCCACTCAATACACCATCCTCGTCTTCATTACAGAGGTCCAAAAATGCACGCGAACACTCTACGCGCTGTTGTTTTTGCGGCGGCGTGAGCATTCTCGGCACCCATCTTTCGCTGACCTAAGACATACCGAGATGATCGTGTAGGATTTTAAAAATTGTTGTATCGGATACTCCAACTATTTCTGCGAGTTGTTTCTTCTTTAGTCGAGCATCTTCGAGTACAATTTGTTCAACTTTTTGGATAAGTGCTGGCGTGGTCACCTCAATGCTCCTGCCCGGCCTCGGGTTGTCTTCAAGGGATTCCCTTCCTTGTTTAAATAAACTATGCCACTTGTACACCATGGTTTTTCCTGGACAAGAGTCGCCGTAAACCAATGACATCTCATTCATTATGGTCGCGACTGATTTTCCTTGCCTGGTAAGGAACTTTATAACGGCACGATATTCGATTTTTTCCATATTTCACTTTTCACTCCTGATTATGTTACTTGGTTGACGATAGCTCAAAGATTAACTGTCTAATAACAATGAAACTTCGTATTTATACTAATCATGAGTCGCTGCACAGGCCACGCCACCAATGCGCCTACTCACCCCTCTACAACCCGCTCATTCCGCGAATATAAAAACGCTCCCTCGTATGTATGTATACAGATTTGTTCATTCTAGAATTAGATATGCGCTGTCCACAAGTGGAAAGAGTGCAGTTAGGTTAAAGCGCGCGAGAAAGGAGGATAGAATATCTCTCACTGGCAGTTTCGTTTTCTCCCACTTTTGTATTGCAAACAACTTCCCCTACTTTCTCGCGTGCATTGACAATACGTACCTACATTTTTGAATTGTATAAATTATTTGATCCATTTTATTTGAATCTTTTAATAAAATGCAACATGGCTATTTTCTTGAAATGTTTTGCCGTTTGGCGTGAAACTAATAAAATATTCTTGAAATAAATGAAATAGAAAATTCTAAAAATTAAAAAGATTTTCAAACATGGCTATTTTCTTGAAATGTTTTGCCGTTTGGCGTGAAACTAATAAAATATTCTTGAGATAAATGAAATAGAAAATTCTAAAAATTAAAAAGATTTTCAAACATGGCTATTTTCTTGAAATGTTTTGCCGTTTGGCGTGAAACTAATAAAATATTCTTGAAACAAATGAAATAGAAAATTCTAAAAATTAAAAAGATTTTCAAACATGGCTATTTTCTTGAAATGTTTTGCCGTTTGGCGTGAAACTAATAAAATATTCTTGAAATAAATGAAATAGAAAATTCTAAAAATTAAAAAGATTTTCAAACATGGCTATTTTCTTGAAATGTTTTGCCGTTTGGCGTGAAACTAATAAAATATTCTTGAAATAAACGCGAGAAAGTAGGGGAAGTTGTTTGCAATACAAAAGTGGGAGAAAACGAAACTGCCAGTGAGAGATATTCTATCCTCCTTTCTCGCGCGCTTTAACCTAACTGCACTCTTTCCACTTGTGGACAGCGCATATCTAATTCTAGAATGAACAAGTCTGTATATACGCACGTATCATAGCCTACTTTTCATAAGATTACATATTATTAGACGCACACATAATTATTTTGTAGGCTTACAATTATGAATGCTGAGACAGTTTCGAATTTTTAACAGCTCTGAAGCAAATTTTATTCGATATAGATATATTTCGATTTAGTAATTAGCATCAATTAGATAATTAACAATTATTTACAATTATACTTTTGGATATAAGAAAATAATAACTGCATGTACCTATGAGAGGAATTAGGAAAACTTTTTAACTTGCAATTCTCTTCTTCTCCGAAAATATACAATGACAAAAACCATTAATGTTTCATTTATACAGGTTGCAGTGCTATATTTAAAACGATAAAACTTCGTTAGGTCTTCTTGTGTGCTTTCATATCATCCTTTTATTGGTCTCCCCCTTTTCTTTTTCTTATTGCTATCTTGGACGGAATCGTCTTTGCCAACTTACATCTGGTAATTCTCTCCAAATGGTCTTGTCATTTTAAACTTACGTGGGATGTCTTTTAAGATTTGCATAGCGGAACATAGAGAGCGCCACTAACCAAATGTCAGCACTAAAAATTAATCTTCATCTTTAGTTAACCTAAATCCAAAGTTTCAGTGCGATATGTGTAGTGCTGTAGCTATAAAGAACTGCCAAAGTTGATAAGTTAGTTGAAAAATGGAAGTAAACCTAGAACATTTTCGCGGAATAATTTTTTTATAATTTTTAACATAACGGACTGTGTCGTCAAAGATCCTTGTCGTCAGAAGTAGCAGTCGATGTTTTCAAAAACGCAGTTTTCACTGTACCAACAAACGAGTGGAACAACTGCTTCCAGAGTTGGTTCGAGCGCATGCAAAAGTGGATTAATCTTCGTAGAGAATATTTCGAAAAACAATGAAGTCTTTAAAAGCTATTTACTGTTGTATTCCAGTTTTATATGCAAAACTTAAAAGGCAACCAACGTAGAGTTTTCACAGATCTTGCTACACTAGTTCATTGTACATTTATTCTATCTCTTAATGGAAATATCTCCTACAAGATTTTGTTTTCGATTGTCTTATTGCTGTCTTTCATCGATAGTAATGTCGAAATGAGTTGTATACTAGAGACATAATGATGTGATCAGCTTTTAGAATTTAAGAACAAAAAATATTTTAAAGATATATTGTGTTTCATCGGCTTTGCCAGTGTTAACAATTTTTAGGAATTATATGAAAATTAGATAAAGCTTTTCATTTATTCACAGATTTCGTTTTTTCTATCCATAAAAACACAATCTCCGAACTTTTTTAATGCATTTCGTGTACATATAGCAAAACATTAGGAGCATCACAGAAATATACGTATGTAACATTATCAGCAGTCTTTTTTATTACATATGTACGTAGTTAAAATATGTACGTCATAACGTAATTAAGAAAATATTTAATTAAAGCAATATTTTTGTAAAACAATATAAACGGTTACGAAAACATTTAATTATTGTGGTTATCTTGCTTAAAAAGTAATAAAAATTACGGGATAATGCAATGCATTCAGCAAATACACACTATCTTGTATACGAGTTTTCGTAGTTTGATAAATATAATTGTTTCTCTCGATTATGTAAAACATTGAAGATTAAATTTTATAGTATTCATGCTTCACTATACTAAATTTTACATTGCATCTTATGTACTATATATGCATATGCTACACTCAAGGAATAGTTCAATTTTTTAATAGTTTCATATGCATCACATGTGTGTGATTATTTGTGTATAGTGGTGGGTGAGTGATTCATAAATTATAATATTAAACACACTCTTTCGCCTTATGAGTTTATCTCCAATCACAGCGTTGTTTTTAGTTATTTTCCTGAATATTAAAAATGTATAATGTAATATATTCATTTACTTTTAAGAAGAGTATATGTTAAGTGAAGATAATATCACTAGTGACAATATAGTGAATTCAGTCACATATTGAAAAAACAATACCTCCCTCTCGTCCGAATATGTAAATGGTCGGACGAAAGAACGAAGTTTGTGTTCGTCCCGTCAAACAGATATCTATGCTTTAAACTTGGCATATGTCATTAGGTGAATGTCTGAGAATAATTCAAATGTTAATAACACCTTGTTCAGTTATCCATTTTGGACGAGAGAAACAGATATCGCTTTTTTTCATTATTTTGCTGTGTCGCAATCGGTATGATTACCCACAGAGAATGTTTCGTTAATAACAACACAGCAGTTTGACTGAAGAGACTGTGATTGAGTTCTCAGTTTGAAAAGGCTTTTGTTGAGTACGGGCAACACTTTTCAATCGATACTTGTTAAAATGGTTTTGCTGCTACATATCCATATTGAGCTTATTCAGTGCTATTACAATCCAATAAACAATAGTCAAGCACGTTCAGAAGATATCGAAATGAATGAATTGAGAAATGAGCTTTTCTTTGAAGAAACTGGTACAGTTAGCGATAAAAGGCGATCATGTAGAACAAAGTTAATAGAAAACTAAGTCAGTGTAGCTCTAGTTTTACAAGAAGTTCGGGACGTTTGTGAAAAGTTTGTATAGGTTTTTTTAATTCTAAAAATGTTTCAAAACGATTGGAGATGAGTTATTCAACAGCGTGGCGAATTCTTTGAAGGCAGCCTCGTCCGCATTTCTATAAAACCTAAATACGCTATGTACATATATAAAGAGTAAGATAAGCAGGTCCGTGCTGGCTAGGAAAAATATTTTTGACAAATGAGGCATTTTGAATTACATGGGGTTGTTAATACGAACAACAGCAGAATATAGGCAGAAAGGAATCCAAACACGATTATTCAACAAGCATTACATGATACCAAGGTTACTGTTTGGTGCAACTTTACGTCAAATTCCTAATAGGACCTTATTTCTACGAAGAAATGAAATATGCACAAGCAAAAACTGTAACGATTAATGGGTAGTTATATTTTCGAATGTTGCTTTGAAGTTATAGAATCTTTATATTGACAATATTTTTTTATGCAAGACAATGCTCCATCTCGCATAGGCAATTATGTACAGACAACTACTACACAACACAGACAGTAATCGCGTAATTAGTAGACATTCTTCAGGTAGTTAGCCTCTTAGATCACCGGATATGAATCCGGTTGACTACTGGTTATGGGGTTATCTCAAAGAAATGGTATGTTTTTGGCCTAATATTCGCGAAAAAGCAATTGATAGCGTATATCATCGAGAATAACTTTAGCAATGATCTCTCTAATGTCGTTAATAATTTAGAACGACTTTTTTTATTTAACATTACAATTGTGGTCATATTTAAGTTCTTCTTGTTTCTCTTTTCAAAAATAGCCAGAGCCATCTTTTACAAATAATTGGGTGCTTTTATTTTGCAGCATCTAAAAATTTGGTAACAGCCATTTCAAACTGAGAACTTACTTTTGAATAATTCTATACATTTATTTCAGTAACGTAGAATATATGGATTAAATAGTTATCTAGTTTTTTTTCTAAAACGCTGAGTTACTTTCCAAAATGTGGAGTTACATGGATATTTTAATTAATTTTTCGTTTATTAATTAAACTCTTTTTTATTCAAATATCGTGACATTTATCTAAGAAAGGGTATTAAACGTATGGTACAAAATTGTTTTGAATATTATTTATATGTTTTATTGGTTCATATGTCCGATATCTACTGTTACTAATTGTAGTATTTATTTTAGGAAGGTATCCGACGATATGCAATCATGTTTAACCAGTAATTCCCTTAATTTAACATAGACTTAAGTAATTACCTTTGTTTACAGTGTTTGTTCAAGGTCGAAGAATTATATGTTCTTTTGAAGTCTGTATTTTTCAGGCTGTAGTATAGTATTCGATTTAAAATACAAATTTTGTAAAAAATATATTCTACATCAATACAATCAATATAAATATTGTATATCATGTAATAAATGGAATTATAACATATAAGCAGAAAATATACAAAATTATGCATAAATAAAGAAAATGATTTTTCAATATACATATATACGGCTCGCGTAATTATCACTAATACTTCAAGAAGTCAATACCATTAGCACATAAGAATCCTAGAACTGCTAAAAGCATTTTTTTATGATGCATACAGTTCTTTTACGAAGCCAAAAAAAGAAAAATAAATTTGGCAATGGCGTTAGGGATGATTGCAGAGTTGCATTTAATAAAAAGGTCGTATACAAATAATGGTAAAAATACAGTTTCATATATTTTTTTCGTTAACAATTATTTTTTACATTTATTTAGTAAAAGTTAACGCATTAAGTTTAATATATATAAATATCTAGAAAAAGCACAAACAAAATCTAAATTTATGCTTCATATTATTTATTTTAGACAACATATACATACACAAGTAATGCAAATAAAATTTATATACGTGTTAGTGATTAAAAGTTCCATAATATTGTGATAAACTTGTGATAAAAAGAAAACACTATTAACCTAAAATACTAGTTATATTCATCGTTTAATAATAAATGGTACTATTTTTGTCTTGTTTTTCAAAACTCACGTCCCTATAACACCACTTTTCAATTTCGTTTTCGCTGGTTAACGCTGTATGCATTTTGTCACTTTTCCATCATGTTTAGCTATATTTTTGTTATACGTTGTTATTATACTAAATACCAGTTCTATTATACTACACATTACTTCTACTGGCTTAAATAAATTAAATTAGTGATACGTATTTATCACGTACGAGTGTGTATGAGTGGTATAAACGATTTAAAGACGGTCGTACGGACATAAATGACGACGATGGCTATGGAAAGTAACATTGAACTTGTGCGTGAATTTATCAGAAATGAGCCGAAATTCTCATTGCGATATACGTGGGAATGGAACTAAATATTTCCAAAGATTCAATTCATCGTATTTAGACACAGTATTTGGAACTGAGAAAGATTTGCGCAAGGTTTGTACCACAGTAACTAACTGATGAGACGTGGTGTTTCCAATATAATCCAGACACCAAGCGTCAAAGCTTTGAATAGAAGTATCCAAGCGACGAAAGACCGAAAAAAAGCAGTTCGGAAAAGTCAAAAGTGAAGACAATGTTGATTTGTTTTTATGATTCCAAAGACATAGTGCACAAAGAGTTTGTATCAACTAGTCAAACAGTCAATACTGTATATTATCTTAGTGTTAGGAAGCGTCTTTTGGCGCGTATTCGTCGTGTGCGCCCTCAATATCGTGAAAATGATAGCTGGTATTTGTTACATGATAATACACTATCTCACCGTTCGACGCTTATCACTGATTATCTAACTGCAAATAGCATTTTAACCATTCACCGGATTTGACCCCTTGTGATTTCTATCTATTCTCCAAACTACATTTGCGGATAAAAGGATAGCGTTATGCTGACTTTGAAGCCATTAAAAAGGCGTCGATAGCAATCTTGAAGGACGTCTCTAAAAATGAACTTAAAAATTCATTCGACATGTTAATTGACCGTGCAAAACGTTGTATTGTAGCCAAAGGTGACTACTTTGAATAAAATAAATGAATTTTACCAAAATAGTAAGCTTTTATTTTTATTTTAAAAAAATTCCGTTTTCTCTGAGACAGACTGTGTATAACCGCAAATTATGTGTACTTGAATACTAACTAATGATTTAGGAATTTGGTTGAAATAATATAAAACACAAATTACCATAATTACGTAATTACTTAAAGAAATATATTTTCCTAACAAAACCATGTAATTTATAGTGTTTTCCCATATGTTTGGCAAGTAGTGTATGTCTATATAATTATTTCGTATCTAATTAGCGTTATTTCATGTTTGTACTAGGATAGCGCTATGAATTAGTTTTTCTACTTTTTCACGTCACGTGAACTAACTTTAATACGAAAATGTCCAACGAGTATGTCCTTTAATCAAATTACTTGTTCAGTTTATTGTATTCTCGGTAAAATCAAACGTCGTCCAATTCCAAGGACACTGGCAAGTGAAGAATGATAAGCACAAGCGTTTGGTATTTCTTTGAACAGCTGGTTATTCTCTTTAAATCAGCATGCATACACATGTATTTATATGTTATACGAGTTTGCATATCCTCGTGCAAAAATTGTATTTCCAAGTACTAACACATACATACATACATACATACATACATATATTATCTTATCATGCTTCATTTTTAACAAACATATTTTTTGTTTCAAAGAAAGATTTACGAGAATAAACAGGGAAGTCCAAAATTTAATTTTTCGAAAAAGAAATAAATCAATATTATTGCTTTTTAGAAAACTGTCAAAGTTATACATAGATGATTATTACTATTACAGTCAATACAGTAATTAAAAGAATGTCAACCAATAAGCGTTGATATAATTAAGTAAAATTTTCAGGAAAGATGTATTTTGTTCATACTAATACATGGAATGTCTTTTAAGATTTGCATAGTGGCATATAGAGGGTGCCACTAATCAAAAGCCAGTACCAAAAATTAACCTTCATCTTCAGTTGACCTAAATCCAAAGTTTCAATGCGATACATATAGTGTTGTAGCTACGACAAACTGTCGAAGTTAGTTGAAAAATGGAATTAAACCTAGAACATTTTCGCGGAATAATTATAATTTTTGAAGACAATTATCTCAACAAGAATACCTCGCCGAGTTTGATTTCTGTTTTCGGCAATGAAGCACCACATTAGTCAACAATTTCTCGTTGCTATGGAGAATTCAAACGTGGACGGATTAGTCTTAGCGACGATCCAAGAACAGATTTACCAAAAACGGCAGTCACTTAGGGAAATGTTGATACTGCGCGCAAGATCATCAGCCAAGATCGATGTGACATATCGCCAGACTGAAGCATTATTGTCGATTTCAATGACCACAATTCAACAAATTTTGCATAAAGAATTGTGTGTAAAAAAATTTGTTTCCTGTTGGACACCGCGTCTGATGACCAAAGAACAGAAAGCAGCTAGGCTGAATTGGTGTCGAAAAGCTCTAGATCACTTCAAGGCCGAAAACTTTAAAAACGTGTACAATATTGTTAGTGGTGGTTGGTTTTACTCATACGAATCAGAAACAACAGTCGTTTGTTTGGGTGTTCCAAAGTGAAGAAAAGCCGACAAAAGTCATCCGTTCTCAAAGTGTCTTCAAAAAGATGGTCGCGACATTTGAGTCGAAAGGAGGTCATGTAGCAACAATTCCTCTACAAGATTAAAGAACTGTTTCAGCCGATTGATATACAACCATTTGTTTGCCGCAAGTCACCACTGAGCTTCGAAAAACCAACCCTGAACGACGAATCATCCTTCACCAAGACAATGCGAGCTCGCACATAGCACGCAAGACAATTGAATTTTTAACGCAACGAAACGCTGAATTGTTGGACCATCCTCCGTACAGTCCAGACCTAAGACCCAATGACTTCTTTACCTTTCCGAAAATCCAGCTACTGCATGGCCAAAGGTTCCAGTCGTTAGAAGGAGCAGTGGATGTCTTCTAAAACGCAATCTTGACTATACCAAGAAATGAGTGGAGTAACTGCTTCCAGAGATGATTCGACCGCATGCGAAAGCATATTAATCCTTGTGGAGAATACTTCGAAAAACAATGAAGTCTTTAAAATCTATCTACTGTTTTATTCCAGTTTTATATGTAAAACTTAAAAGACAACCCACATAAGCGATGAAAATTTCAGCAAGATTCAATCAAGTACTTAAAGTAGCTAAAAAATATGTTTGTTTTTTTCTACTATCATTATTTATTTGTCACTGTAAAGTATCTTCATAGCTTTATTTAGTTCTAGTAGAGGTATAAAAGAGCATCCTATTCAACAAAGTACGCATTTTCATCAATTAATTGAGTTTGGACATGTCGGATAACCGACCTACGACAAGCAGGATTATCATTTCTCTGATAGTGTAGGACGCAGTAACTCTACAATTGCACTGTGTTAGCGAAGATGAAAATAATGACGAACGTCGATGTTTTCACTTCGGACGTCCCAGGTCTATTACTGATCGTGAAAATCTTGCTCTTCGGTTTGAGGCTCTTAGAGATCATTTATCGTGGACAAGAGAAATTGGTGATCCATGGAGAGATTTAATTAATTAACAAGTTTCCATATGGAAGAATTTGACCATTTGAGCTGTGATCGTATCGACCACTTCTATGTTTACCTTTAACTCCACCTCGAAAATGGCACGACTTGAGTGATGTAACGAAAGATAGCAGTGAATGGAGAAAAAAGAAACTTGCAGTTTTTTGTGCAGCGACATACGATTCTTACTCAAGATGTGATGGTATGAGGAACAACCTACCATGGAAGTAGATCTCCTCAAATAGAAAATTCAAGGAACATTAAATACAATTCGTTAATAATGTTCGACAATTGTTAAATCCGATTTGCCACAAAATAATCCGCGGCCACCGATTGCGTGGGTTACTATGGAGTTTTTGGATGTTGAATGCTTACCATGGCCTTTTCGTTCGTCGGACTTGTCACCAATAAAACATGTATGTACAATTCAATTAGCATTTTGTCATCTAAATAATCAGAAAGGACAGATAACCAGCCAAAGCTGACCCAGATTATGCAATTTAGGTTTTTTTACAATATGTTCAACGATGCGATGTTTATTTGCAGACCTAATTTCCTTTTTCGGCATCCAGGCATCTGTAAATGCAATATTGGAGCAATTAGGTTACTTTTCTTAATGTTTAACATACAGTAAGGATTTTGCATTCGTCTTTTAATATCCAACTCCGACTTCAGTTAAACTCTGTCTAAACACCTAATACTAATATTTTTTTGAAAATTCAAACAATTTTTGACGTAATATTAAGTCTGATTATACCAAAACAACTTATTGACGGCTTTTTGGGTCTGTACATTTTAATTTACTTGATCTGAAGTATTATCTATTGGCCTTGCCTCTTGATGCTGTCGCTTCCATATTTGGACGAACGGATTTATGTAAATAACGAGCAGCAACCGTTATAGTCATTTTCGATCTTTTCGGATGAGCACATAAAAATACTGCTTCAAATTGTTTTGTCTGAACATTATATTTTTTCGTTAATTGTATTTGTGTCTGAGGAATCGCCTTAAATATTAACATGGTAAGCCGATTAATCTCATTATCTATTTGTATGTTATAAATATTTAAATCATTGGAATTACTTTCGTGATGGCGCAATTGATTAACTCGTAGGATTAATTATGAACAACGGCGAATTCTAATATTTAAAATATTGGTTATCAATGTTCGTTGTGTATTTGGAAGAGGAAAGAATATTAAAAATTTTATTTAAAGTATATTAGCACATGCTGCATTAGTAATTAAAATTGTTCAATAATTTCATAATTTCAAATTTTTCAGTGATTCATAAAACTTTTTAGTGGATAATCCATAATATGATATTGATACGTGATATTCTCAATTGAGGTCTTCAGAATTCAGTTCTGCTACGACGGGAACGAACTTAGCATCCATGTTTTGTTCTTTTCGATTGCCGTGTGTCAGTCTTTTATAATAATAATAGTTCTTCATCGAGTCCAACAGATAGCGTTTCACACTATTCTAAAGTGACAAAGTAAGCAATGCGCTGCAATCAAAAAAATAACTAAATAACATAAAGGTAGCAAAATAAAGTAGTAAATTATGACGAATAATTAAATACATTCAATTAAATATAGTCTTCGTTCGGCGCTCGTACACATCACAGTCACAGATTTTCTCATCAAATTTGTTTTAGCTCTGGGTGTTACGAAAGCGAAATTGTGTTTGGTAGGTGAACGTGGCAAATAAAAATGTAATTCAGATAATAAATCTTCACAATCAACTCTTCTATGGAGTAAACTACGTGAGAAACTAGAACACTGACAATTTCGACTAGATCCTAGCGTAATAAAACTGACTTCAGAATAACTCCACGTGATTTAATCCAGTAAGGGAGAGACTCTATCATTTTAAATGAGAGAAATTTTAAAAAGGTACATTGAATTTTCTCAAGACACATAGTGAATGAAAGACCTGTAGGGAGAAGCGCCTAATGATTCAATATGTTTATTAAAAATAAAAAAGATAAACGCTGTGTCAAATTGACATCTTGGATCAGTAAAAGTATGTATCTTTAATAGATGTATAGTGGTTAATTATTTTATATTCCATAGATATACGAGAAAGAGTACGCTGGGAACTACTAGAGCAAGATTTAGACAAATTAATACTTAATTTGAAAGTTGTATCACCAATAGACTAAAATATTCGGAGGATCACAGAAGTAGCAGTAAATTCTTCAGAAATGAATCCGTTGAAAAACATATAACATCTGTCACTTTAATAGGATTCGATTATGTTTGGAAAAATTAAAAGAAAGTCTGCGCAGTAAGACATTGTGAAGAACAAGATTAAAAATAGTTTCTCTACCTTGGTAGTAATTTTGATGGAGCCTGTGATTGATTAATTTAATCACTTAAGGTGTTGAAGTATAACTTCTTTCTACATTAATTTTCGTAATCTGTATACGTATTTCGATAAGTAAGTTGTCGTCATCAGCAGATAATTAAACAGTGTCGCACCTGGAAAACTACGGCAAAAACCCGCATGAAACACCTGCACACTGTGTGCGTTTTGGCTTTCGAAGGCACAGATCGTGTACAGAATTTGTTTCGTGCGGATTTTTGATGTAATTTTCCAGGTGCGACACTGTTTATGATGACAACTTAGTTGTCGAAATACGTATACAGAATACGAAAATTAATGTGGAAAGGGATTATATATCAAGCTTAAGTAATTAAGTTATCTACCTGGTTAAAAATTGTGCTTCCGAGGAGCATAGATTCTTATAAATATCAGAATAAATAACTAATTTGAAAACCTTAGTAAAATTAAATAAAATCGAAATAGGACACTAATTGGTCGTTACTTTGTTTGTGAACTGGGCAAATTCTAGTAGCTTTCAAACTGTCAATAAGCTATTTTTATTCCACATTTGATAATTATGAATAATGACTTCGCTAACGCATTCTGATATCTCCGAACACTGAATCTAGGAATTAGATCATCCATAATGGTTAGAAAGTCAATTTCATTTACAAGAGAAATAGTAGAAGATAGATCTGATTTTATTGGACAAACAGATTATTTAAACTATTTAAACTTTAACATATAACGGGTGAGGCAGAATAACGAGCGATTTTAAAAAGGCTGTAAAAAATAAGAAAAACAATATTTAGGAATAAATTCATTATTTTCTCAAAGAACATAAAAAAGCATTAATTATTTTATTTTTTAAAAATAACTCCGGAAAGATGACATCCGTTCAGGCGTACACATTCTTCCAATCGTGTTTTGAAACTATTCATTACATTTTGCAGCATTGCTAGGGGAATGTTTTCTACTTCCTGTCGGATCCGTTCTTTCAGGGCTTGAATTGTTTGTGGTGGGTTATCTTGAAACACTTTACTTTTTAACCCCCACAAGAAAAAGTCGTACGGTGTGAGGTCCAGTGAACGGGAAGGCCAGGTGATGTCCCCATTTCGAGAAATCACATGATTTGGAAATAATCTGTTAACAATATTCATGCATACTCTGTCTGTATGGAAGGTTGCTCCGTCTTGTTGAAAAAATATTTCCTCGTTAACTTCGTAGCGTGCAAGCTGTGGTTCAAAAAAGTTTTCCAACATATCGGCGTATCTTTGTGAGGTTACTGTCACAGCATTGCCACGAGCATTTTCAAAAAAGTAAGGCCTTATGATCCCCGATGAAGACATAGCGCACCACACAGTAACTTTTGTGGAGTGAAGGGGTTCTTGATGCATTTGTCTAGGATTTACGTCACTCCAGTATCTAAAGTTGTGCTTATTGACGTAACCGGACAAATGGAAATGGGCTTCGTCACTCATCCATAAGTTGTTTACAATATCCTCATGTTGATTAATTAAATCTGAAAACTCTTCACAGAATCGTTGTCGACTCACATAATCCGTGCCTTGAAGAGCCTGTACGATTTGGATTTTGTATGGATGAAGGTGGAGATCCTTGTGTAATATTCGTCTGACAGTTCGGTTTGAAATCCCAAGTGTAGTGCTATGCCGACGAGCTGAACGACGCGGGCTTCGCTCAATAGCAGTTCTTACACGGTCGATATTCTCGGGCGTACCCACCGATTTTGGCCGACCAGGTTTCATTTTTGTCGTTGACGAAGTTTCCGCAAAGTTCCTAACCCATTTTTTAATGGCACAGGCAGACGGCACTGGTTGATTGCGATTAATGTTAAAATGATCTCGAAAGGCACGACGCGCGTATGTAAGAATCATCATTTTCATAAAACGCCTTAACAGCGTACGCACGCTGTTGAGGGATCCAACGCTCCATTGTTATTAAATATATAAATATCAACGAAACATGGCCGATAGCTTGCCTACCACCTCCGAATGACACAGCGCGAATCGCGGGCCTTTTAAAATCGCTCGTTATTCTGCCCCACCCTGTATTACTTTTCCAAAAAAATATAGTGCATGTATATTTTTCTAAGAAAGGTACTTCAGCGTTATTTCTATAATTTTCTAAATTAAAAATACATAAATTTTCTGATTAATTATTTTAAACGGCAATTTAGTAAAGCTTCTGACGACATTTTCAAAGAATTGTTTTATTACTTTATTTTATATTTAGTATTGTTTTCTCTCCTTTTATAATATCCGAATTTTAATCCTGATTACACCTTAATAAATATTGTATCTCGAGAAAGTAATGTCATCATTTGCACATTTTTTTGTTCAAAAACTATTATTGTAATTAAAAGGTATTTTGCTTTGAAAGTTCTCATTAACTAAAACGTCTCGTTCGAAGTTAGCTATATTACAAAGTCGCAGAAGCAATTTTTTGTTGTTCGGTTTTATGTCAGTAATTTTACTTTTAATGTTTTTTCTTATTTGACCGACATAGATAGACACTCGAAATTGGACTAGCGGAAGTTGGATTATCTCTAACCAAGCATGTGTAATCTTAGTGCCATTTGAAAGTATAAAATACATATAAAACGAACCTTTTAAAAATTATCGGTAGAAATACAACGTATATACCCACAAAGATAAAAATAGACCGCTGTAGGGATATCCTGCTTTACAATCGTTTAAGTATACCGTTAATTTAAAGACTATCGCTTGGCAATATTACAGTCGCGCAACTATGAATGTTATTATCTCTGCATTTGTAAGAATGCATCTATTCATTTTTCCCAACTAACTATAAAATATGTATTTCAGAAATTGTCTTTCTTTCTTTTCATAGACCATTTTATATGCTGAAATAAATTTAGTATCCAAATGATTCATGTCTTTGAGATAATCATAGATTATTCAAATTAATATTTTGATTGTATATTACTTAAATGATGAATAATTAGATTTTGTTATTAAACAATGAGTGAAGTTAGAGTGAGCAGTTTGTAAGAGTCAAAATTACAACGTACGCTTTAGAGTTAAATTTCAAGTTGAAAATTAACACAAAGTTTTTTTGGTTATTAATTTGACCTCTACAAACATCTAAACATATATTTAATTTATATATGCAACGATCAACTTTTAACAATCGAGACAAATGACGAAATGTCTAGCGAAAGTTCTGCAGAATTCTATGCGCGACCTTGCAATAAAAACTTGCAAGGATTCTAATAATTTAACATTTATTAAAGCTTATGGAAAATTTTAATATACACTATAGTAAGTTGTAATAACAGTATTGTTTCCAATATCCAAAAAAGTTGATTAAATGCAAATTCTTTGTGATTATTTGAAATAACTAATCACTCAAAATGTGCACTGGTCCCGAGTTTATTGTTTTCTTTCATTAAATTAATTTTCAAAATTTTATTAAATTAATCGCCTTTTTAAATAGTTTTTTGTTGCATAATATACTTTATTGCTTCGATGCAATTAATATTTGAAATTGTAAAGTTAATCAGTAATATTATAATGATATTGTATTAATTTTAAAAGTTTATAAATTAATTTAAAAAGTGCTCCTTTTCGATTTCTTGCAGAAAGGATGTCATGCATTGTTTCTTCTTCCGTCGACGTTTTGTCCATTCTTACAAAGGACATTTTCAGAGCTGCTATTTTTACTACATTCAAACAAGTTAGTTCCGGGTATAATTCTATGAAAGTTGTTCATTGCGTGTTATGTTTCCGTCGGAGTTGTATTGATTTACCAGGTTTTGCGTTATCACTGTTTCTCGAATTCTCGAGTTTTTCGCCTAAAGTAATATTAATTACACAATAGAATGTGACCATAATCAAATTGAATTTGAGTAACCTATGTTTAACAATTGCAGATTAACAAATTTCAAGATACTGTAAATCACTTACAGACCGTAATTAAGAGTGTCTAATGGGTAAATGCTGACCATAAGGCAATCATCAGAAAATAATTTTATTGTAAGTAAATCACGAAGAAAATTTGCCGATGAAGATTTATTTTACGTAATTCTGAAAAGGAACACACTGTTTAGCCGAAGAATTGCTGAAGACGTATTGGATTTATGGGTGCTATAGCGAAGGAGAAAAATTTATTTTGCAATGTATTATACGAGATAGATGTATTTACTTTATATAGGATGGTAGAGCCTTTTCACATTTACTTACACATTAGTGTAAAGTTCCTTACACACTACAGTGCTTCGAAGAAATGACTCTTGCACTAGGCTATGTTTGTCTGCATAACACAACGATATTCAGGTGGTATAGAGAATTCCAAAGGGGAAATTTAACTGTGGAGGATGCTGAGAGGCCGGGAAGGCCATGAACATCAATTACGAACGAAAACTTTACCACTGTGAGGAAAATGCTTGGCGAGGACAGGCGAGTGACCTACCAACAGATAGAGGGTACTTCAGGCCTAAATGCACCAGCAATTCGTTCGATTCTGCATGATCATTTGCACGTGAAGAAACTTTGTTCTGTCTGGGTGCCGCATCGACTGACTGAAGAGCAGATGACAGGACGTGTGACTCGGTGCCGGGAGACGTTAAAAAAGTTTAAGACACAGACACACCCGTAGTTGTCAGAAAATCCCGATCTGTAAAGAAGAAAATGATAGCTGTATTTTTCAAATCGAGTGGAATTGTGGAATGCGTCGTTTTGGACACATAGAAGATAGTCACAGCTAAGTGGTATACTGAACAGTGCCTGCCTAAAGTCATTGGGTCTATGAAGAACGTGCGTCCAAAGTCAAGAATGGACACCAGGTTCCTCCATCATGATAACGCTCCAGCTCACCGCGCCAAAGCCTGCACCGAATATTTGACCACGACAGGATTGAAACTTCTCGAGCACCCTCCTTACAGTCCACACCTTGCTCTCTGTGACTTTGCACTGTTCCCGCATGTGAAAATGAAACTAAAAGGGAGGCGGTTTTCTAGCGATGAGGACCTTCAACGGGCCTGGAACGAGTGTGCTTTATTCCCTAATGAAACTTGGCTGAACTGGTTTAAAGATTGGTTTCGGAAGATGTAGAGGTGTATCGAGTGTAGAGCAAATTACTTTGAAAAAAGTAAATAAACAAAGCTGTATTGAAAAACTTTCCTAGTACCCTTTGTACAGCACGAGTATATCGTATGTTTAGCTACCACAACTTTTATGTTACTATTATTTACTTATTGTTTCAGACATGAGCAAAAAGAAATTATTAATGATATCGAACAATTTTTAAATAAATTAAACATTATTCAGTAAGAAAAATACATTAACATTCCGAAACCACTAGCTACGTAAATTTCTTCCTCAGGGATCCTACAGCCAGTGTGTGACTACGGGAACTAACACTCGCAAGGATGCCGAGCTAAACCTAAACTAAGGTGTAAAGAAATGCGTATTCGGTCTTACTTGGACGAACTGTTATTACCCGTGCTGCTCGTAGAAATAGTATTGAAAAGATAGAGAGCAAAGCTAAAGAAGGAAAGAAAAATGAGAACAAAAGGTTTTGAAGCTACTAAACAAGAATCCTTCATGTAAAAACCAAGATAGGAAGATAGGAAGATAGGGATAAAGCATGCTCATCTGTGTGTGTAAACAGCAGAAGAAATGGATCCTGCTAAGGACCGAAATTACATACGAACTAAAAGAGCCGTAAACAAGACTCGATTAAACTAGCATACGCAAAAAGAGCAAGAGGTTCTGAAGAGCCATGAGAACCGCAATAGATTCGAAGAGGTCGCAGTCTAATTCAATTTACGTGAATTTCAATATTGAACATGGATTTTGAACTTAAATATCTTTAGAAATACATTAGTAAATATTTGAAATTTGAAATTTTCATGTTTTAGGAAATGCAGTGTTCAGGTCCAGTCTTTGGTAATTGAATAAAAATTGTATACCTTTCTTATATGCTACTATAAGCGGAATATTTCATACAAATATTAAAATAATTGTTCCATACAGTATTATGTAGTTTATCATTAATTTTTACGCAATCGTGTTTCTAGGAAAGCATCTTAACAGCTATTATTATTATTGTTAGATAAAGAAATAGTACCTCTTAAATGAATACGTAATCCAAATTTATTAAAACATTATTATTGTGGAGAATTCGAACTAGTTTTTAAAGCGATTATGTCATGGAATTGAATGTTGAATTACAGCAGAAGCAATGTAATGCACATATTCTAAAAATAGCTCAAAAACTGTGACACGAATCACGACTGTCAACTTCATAATAATCCGGGTAAAAAATTGGATCCAATTACAATGCAAACGCACATGGAACAGTCTCATTTAATAGTTATAATTAAATATTACTACGATATTTGTGTGTATATACGCACAGTGTGTGTGTGTGTGTGTGTGTGTAATGTGGATATGATGACATCTGGTTGATAATAAAAAAAACTAACCGTTCAAAAGAGAGATAAGAACAAATTAAGTGAAGAATGGTCGTAATCAAGTACTGCTTGTTTGTATGAATGCGACATATTTTAGAAAGTGATGGAATGTTACAACGGTACATCTCGTAGCACTGTCGTTCTGCATTTTGCATATTTCTGTAATAAGCGCGGATATAACCGATGGACTGTATATTATCTATACATCGCGTATGGAACAGAAATGGAAGGGGCGATGCGGTGAAAATTAAGTATACTTGGACGGTTCCAATTGGTTGAGTCTAAATACTGGAAGTGAATCATGCGCCGTTTCGCGTACAGGTTTGTTGTAAAATTAGGAAGGTAATAATAAATGATTCCAAAATACAGGTTGCATGACATTTTTGTTTGTGGAAGATATCGTGTTCTAAGATTAGCAGAATGAAACGTCGATGACAGGAGATAAATTCGAAGTTGCAGCTCTCCAAAAAAATGTTTATTAAATTATTTCTTTCTGGAAAGTTAAGTTTAATTTTTAGCATATTCCTCTATATTATTCTTTTTAGAAATATGTATATGTTAATTTACGTTTATTTATACTTGCTACTCCCCAGTTTGAATTCCTAAAATATGGACTTTTTATGTTATCATAAACAATGTTTGTCATAAACAGTGTTTTCTTTTTTAGTAAATACTACAATCATTTTGTGAAGATTTTATTTTATCATTGAGTTGGTGCAATAAACTAACATATTTCTCTACATAGTATTGTGTACCGATTTTATTATCTTGATCAGTGTTATACTTTGTACACCGCAAATTTAAATTTATATTATTTTAATTTATGTGTAACAGGGGTTGCAAAAAGTACTTGCAAATCTAAAAGGGAGCACGTGTAAGACGATGCCAAGGTGATATTCATTTCTAGTATTTTTCATAGGAACGTACACCAAGTTTCAATTACATCCGTTCATTGTTGTTTCTGAAGGATTTTTGAGTTAATCAGGAATTTTGGTTTATGGAAAATTGATTTAAAAGAATTTTTCGTAAAGTGATAAATCATTATTTTTTTTAAAAAAAGCGACATAAGAAATTATAATAAAACTCGATAAACATTATGGTGAGGCTGTTCTAATTATGTTTACAAGTCATTTAGCAATTTTAGAAGTGTGATCATAACAAGCGCATTTTGGACAACTTGTTAAAGTCGAAGTTATCGAAGATGTCATATTAACATATGAGAAAATCGTCAACGAAATTAATGCCGCATTTAATCACAATTTACTAAAAGCGTAAACAAGTAAATTTTTCTAAACACAGTTTAGGAATATTTCAACTTCGTTTTATGATTTGGATATATCATTATCAATTCGAAGCGGAGGAATAGTCAAAATAATATATTGCGGATGAAATGTACTCTAAACGAGACGAAAACCATTCCCCATCAGTTGGAAAACTGATGGTCACTGTTTTTTGGAAAGCTTGTGTTTCAATATTTATTAACTTTCTAGAAAAGTGTAAAGCGATTAACTAAGACAAGAATCAGCGAATATAACAAATATATATTTTTTTCGTTGGTATTTTATGCACATATTGTTCCGTTATTCATTTATGTCATATGAATAAAGTTTTTAATACATTCGTTTCATTTTCAAGTATTTACGTATTATATCTGATCTTCTTTAAGTAGTATTGTATCTTTGATTAAAGACATTATGAAGTACCTGGGCATTTGCAGTTTTATAAGCACATACAGTCAATCATAAAAGTATTTGTACACCTCGTGAATATCGTATATCAACAAGTGTGAACATCCGGTTATAAAAAAGCATATTTACTTCCATTTAACAACATTAACGAATTCTAAAAACATCTAATAAAATATGAAAACTGTTCTTATTTGTAACTGCAAAAGAAGTTGCTAAATATTCAAACATCGAATGTCACAAAAGTAGATAGATATTTGCTTATTGTAAGCCATAAATCTAGAATGAATTCGGTAAATCCTCTTCTTAATATCACGTATTTTTAAAAAATAAACATTTGATGCTTTTACAAAGATGAGTTGAAAAATAAATACACGTCTGTCCACAAAGAAAAAACCCTTAGGCTTGTTGAAATTGTACCGAGAAGTAGGTATCCGAAAATTCCAAAGAACTGTTACAAGTACAATGAGTTGAAATTCATGAAAAAGTGCACTGAGGATGCCGTACTAATGGAATTTGATACTGGAAAGAAAATACATTAAAAAAATATAAAGAGAATTTAAAGAAAAGCCGGATATAACGGAAGAGTACTAAGTAAAAAACTTTTTATTAGCGACCTTAGTACTACCTATACCTTTACCCTTTACAATAGGGTATTTAACGACGCTTAATGAAAGCTGCTAGCCAGTTTTTCTTGCTCTTTATATTTTCCTTTCTTTCCATCCATCAAGTTTATTGCTAATCAATTTAGCTAACCACACTAACAGTTCCCTGATCGCGCTCATTTAGAAATCTTTCGACGCCTATTTCTCGGTAGAATTTCGACGCTTTAGGAAATTTTGAATATTTGTTTTCAATTCGCACTGCAGAACACACTTTTTCGATAAATTTGGCTATTTCTCCTTGGATTTTTTTTTTATTACCAGACAATTCGTCTTTGTAAAACCATCAAATGCATAAGCATAAATTTATGGCTTACAATAGAGAAATGAAGTGTAAGAAAACTTTTGTAACAATCGATGATTGAATATTCAGCAAATTTTTTTTTAGCTGTAAATAATAACAGTTTTCGTATTCTTATTTGAAGTTTTTAGAGCTTTTTAACATTAGATGACAGTAAATATACTTTATCATAGCCGGATGTTTACTTTTGATGATATTCAACATTCACGGGGTGCACGAACAATTTTATGATTGACTGTATGTAGTTTTATCCTTAATTGTTTTCGAAGTTTGCAAAATTCGTTTTGGTATCTCTATTTGTTAAATAAGTTTTTCTTCGGTATTTATCAATTTATCAAGTCATGAATTACAAGCAATTTACAAATGCTTTGTTGAGATTAAATTATTGTTTATTTATTATTGGGTTACGGTGCGCACATTTCCGTTACCTTAAAAATAAAATACATGCATTGACACTTTGTGATTACTCTGTTTGTTAGTTGAATGAAATATAATAGTTTCTTACAATGATTTGGACGACAAGTGAACGTTCGCAAGTCAGTTCATTAATCAGTATTTAAACATTTTAAAAATAGCGATGCTTATTATTATTAAAAATGTTCATTGAAAGGCGACATATTTTTAGATACGACAAAATTCTTTTAAATACATCAAATGAATTATTAATAACGTGGTAGACTTAATAATTTGACTGACTGTAAACCATAATTTTCTAAGTACTTTAACGATGTTATCCTATCTTGTTACATTGTGAACGTGACAAACTAGTTTGACTCCAGCAGAATAAATACTAAATATTATAAAGGATAAATTCAATATCATTATCATCATGTTTATTATTTTTGTGTGCACGCTTATGAAAGAGTAAAGCTGTACGAGTAACAAGATAGGCTTGACGAAAGCGCATATTAATTTTGAAAGTGTTGGGAAATTGCCTGTTCACACTATATATGATCATAATTAATATGCACAGAATATAGAAATTATAGGTTTATGTACACATCTATGTATATTGAAAATGACTTTCTTTCAATGAACAGTTAGAGTTTGTATGAAAGTTTACAATTATGTGTATAAAATAAGAAACACTTGTGGTTAAAAAATATTTATTTTTTATTTTTAGGAAATTATCCATTTTTTGTAACAATATTTTAGTATCTTCTTAAAATCTTCGATATCGAGGTTTATTGTAGACATTTTTTGAGTAGAGTAACAGAAAAATGTGATGTATATAAAATTGACCGGATAAACTTGTTGACGTGATATCACAACTTCTGATTGTTAAATTAGAACCATGTGTTTGCATAGGAAATTGTGAATTATATCATCTACGTGAGAACAATAAGTAATACGTGCTATTCGGTAAATTTGAAAGCATATAAGACGGATGATGCGTGTTTTACCTTCGGGTCTTTCTAGTATTCATGTGTGAATCACCCTGTCTTATTTGTGTTAGTTTTCTTTGCCTAATTTCTTGATCAGTTCTCGCTTGATATTTTCGTTGTTGTAACTTTTTAGTAACGATCGTTTTCAGCCACCATGTCTTTAATATTCTCTTGAATATAAAGGGTTGTCTAACTGTGATGTCTAGATGACGCCACTGTATAATATCTATATGTGATGTTTTTTCAAATGACATAAGCCATTTTGTTTTAATAGAAGGTAGCGAAATTTTAACCATGGATCGCAACATTACAACAAGGTGTTTACATTATTCAATCTTATTATGAAAATGGGCGTTTTTTGAAAAATACACATCGCAAAATTCGTGATATTTTTGATATAAATAATTGGACAAACCAATCATCAATTCAAAGATTAGTACAATAAACAAGAAACTGCTTTTGTTGTCGATAAACCTAAAAATGGAAGGCCGAACTATGCGTACAAATGAAAACATTGCTGCTGTAAGTGAAAGTCTAGAAAATAAAGCAACGACATCAATTTCACGCCATTCTTAAGGATTGAGCATATCTTATGACCCCTTACTGAGGATTTTGCATAACAACTTTCAGAGAAAGGCCATATACAATGCCTTTGTTTTAGATTATTGAGCAACTAACGACAGATCCATTGTTTTCAAACAAAATTCTATTTAGTGATGTAGCTCATTTAAAAGTGGATGGATTCGTCAGTAAGCAAAATTGTCGTATCTGGGGTGACCAAAATCTTTTTGTTGTTCATGAGAAATCTCTTCACCCGCAAAAAGTTACCGTTTGGTGCTCATTTACGACAAATGGCGTCATTCGACTATTTTCCTTCGAAGATGACGCTGGTAATGTTATTACCGTGAATAGTGAGCGGTACCAATCAATGTCGAGTGACTTTTTATAACCACAACTGAATCATATTGACATGTCTGATATTTATTACCAACAAAGCGGTGCTACATGTCACATAATTTGAAATAATATTACGTTTTGGCGATCGAAATTTCCTGGACGGGTTATTTCACAAAGTGCATATTTCAATTGGTCTCCAAGGTCATGTGATCTAACACCGTTAGGTTTTTTGTGGGTTTTTTTCAAAGTCGAATGTAAAGTATGAATGTATAGAACAATATTCGAATTGCGATTCGTGAAATAACTGCAGCAACATGTTGAAATGTCATCATATCGATATTCGAATTGATGCCTGCGGACGCAGTCGTGGTGGACGTATAATTGTAAAGGATTATACGTTCAATAAAAAAAAATGGCTTGAAAAAATTGCAAATACCCCTTTTTATTTAAAAGAAGCATGTAGACGTGTTTTTTTGATGACCGTTTATAGTAATAAATACCCGGAATTAGTGTTTAGTATTATTTGTTACTCTACAAGATCCTAAGCTCTACAAATAGCATTGGTTTAACTTTAGATATAAACATTTTAACTAATTTTATATCGGCATTATTTGAACAATCTACTTGTTGCTTTTTAATAATAAGCTCTGTAGGCCTTAAAGGACCTTGTCACCCAATTGTTTTCACTTTTTCGATCCTTCTTCTATATCATTTATCACTTCTAAAAGCCATTTTTTCCTTGGGTGCCCCTTTTTCCGTTTTCTATCTTCCCCTCCATGGAGATTCTAAATATCTAGCTCTGTTTTCAGATTATTTGATTTTCTGTGTTTTGTACCTTTCCGCCATACATCATCTTATATCCTGAAAACCCCAAAAATGTTTTTCAATACTTTCCTAGATTTCTATTTTTCTTCACGTCTTGTTTGGTTATTGCGCACGTTTTATATGCATCTAGGACTACTGGTCGTATGATTGTTTCATATACACGAATTTTGGCTGCTCTGGATACATTTTTCCCTCTAAGCATTTTTGTAAATGATCCAACGATTCTATTTCCTTTTAAAATCCTTTTATTAATTTCCTTCTCTTCTTAGGCTTTATTGGTTACCGTTACGTCTAAATATTCAAACTGGTTGATCTTTTTTAAGTTATATTTTTTTTTGTTTCATTGAGAACTTGATGTACTTCTTCTATTCCAGGCTTCCTAGAAATTGTCTTGTAATAAAATTCTATTTGAATCCGACAATGGTATTTTCACTAGTTTAATCAGTTTATATGGTATTTTTAATTTTGTTAGTGCTTCAAATAACTTTTTTCTGGAGATAGTGGCCTCCTACCTATTCAAAGCATGTACGAAATACGGAAAATTACCCCTTCAAATATTAAAAAATTATAGCCAATATTTTACTCGCCAATATAATGTCATGACTTTCTATGGAGGAGGGCTATCATGTGTCCACTGTTGAAATTAATATTTGAATTGAGCAACATAGTAGTGAAGTTAAGTATTATCAACCGTTGCCAATATTCGCACAAAATCAGTTTTGTTCATGTTAAACAACCTTAAATTATCTCTAAGCGTTCGCATTCTTTTGTTTTGGTCACAATTCAAGAATTGCAGCACCCATCTTGCTGATAACTGGACATGCCCAATTCTATGTGCAAAATGTGAGATACACCATCGTTCGTTGCGTAACAGTCAAAATTTGATATGCCTTAAGTTGTCTTTAAAAAAAACAAATATTGGGTTGTAGTACGAATAAAAATTTTAGGCATCTTAGGGTTTTGCATTTGGGACATTTTATTCACGCTGCTCAACTTTCACATCAAATGTTTTTGTCATAAAACGAGATAATAGAATTAGAATATTGATAATTTTTGCCGAAACATTGTGTTTCCAGTAGAGTCACTTCCCGCCAAATTATCCTCGTATGTCAACAGAGCTTACAAAATTGCAATGAAGAAAATAAATCCAATTGCAGATACTGAAGAGGTCAGCAGTATGAACAGCGAAGTAGGATATATTGCAAAGATCGCAGAAATAAAACCCGGAAGAAGATTATTTTATCGCTGTATTTGTATTATTTTATCTATTCAAGTTATTTCTTTTAACACTCATGCAAGAATTAGCGAATTCAATTTAATTTTCTTAAGATTACTTTGTATGATAAGTGAAAAATATGGATTACCTAAAAATGCAAATGTCCTTGAAATAGTTCGCAAAAGAAAATAAATAATATATCATCTGTGATATATAAAATAAATTGCATATATTCATTTAAATGTTTATACTAACGTCGGATAGTCATTGATGAAAAAACTAATATATCAAATACTTGATATAGCTGACCTCTTGCTTAATCGCCAATCATATTTGTAAAGTTTCTTGATCTTTTGGTCGTCTTTTGTGACAGAACATAGGACCTTGTTCTGTATATTTTAAGTCTCACTTGAAATTGTAACAAATTATGTTATAGTATTGTACTTTTGCACACAATAACAAAATTCAGAACATTTTCGTAATCTATCGTACATAAAAAATATAAATGCATTTCAATTTTTTCTTTATTTATATTTATTTTATGAGTTTTACAGCATATTTTTTGTGTATTCCGCTGTCCGCGTATACCATATACATAATTGTGTATTAAATTTATTAATTTTTATAAGATTTCCGAACTTAATCGTCATAACACCGATTATGTTCGGTTGAGATTGTTTTAATCGTCGACCAGAAATAGAAAGTATGTAATTGAGCTAAGCTAGTCTGCTAAAATTAAAACTTTTGCATTGCAGTTTTCGATTGCATCACGGCTCGATTCCGTTTTGCCGATGAAATGTTTAAAACCTCGTTTAAATACATATCCAATTGTGGAGACCTGCACAAAATGTATCAACTTTCTAAATAAAACGCTTTCTTTCACTTATAAAAATTAATTGGCCACGGTTTGAATTGCGGTAATTAAGTGAACGGAAAGGCGACAAAATTACTGTAAAATTTTGATATGGATAACAAAGACGACAACAGATTAAAATAGAAAACTAATACTTGATAACACTCTGAACATGTACAGTCACTACATATTGTAAGTTTACATACTTCTGTGACAAGCTACAATCCATAAACTAATTAATGTGGAGTAATGTTCCGAATAAATTCTAAACTGGGGGGCAAAGCTTTGTTAAAAATACCAACACAACACGTATGTACCTATTGCAGCTAATGTGTTCAGTTATTCTTTTTGTCAATAACATGTTAATAACGTTTCGTCTCGCTGACTATCAAATATTCTGCATAATTTTATGATCGACACATTTTTCTCATAATCATTTTCATATATCTAGCAGACATAAATATTGTTATAGTAATTAATGTTCGATTGCAATAGTACTTCGGTAGAAGTAGTGTATTCAGTCAATGCAAAATGTTTCCGTTCAACTAATATTTTTAGTTTCCTATTGCACCGATTATGTTTACTTGTTATCCTTAATCTTTGACTCTTTTACCCTATAGGGTTTCAAGGAGGAACGTGTTTCCAAAAATTGAAGAAATGTTAAGGTAAAATATTACTTCGTGTGAGCCAAATAGAAAAGTATGTTGGGTAGACGCAACACTTTGTTATTTCAACATATTTATGATTTGAATAAAGGTTTAATGTTCACAATTAAATTATAACTTAGTGCAACATCTTCTTCAGTTCAAGGCAGAAAGTGGACTTATTAACACAACAAAATAAGAATTGAATATATAAAGTAGTGACAAAACTGTGCGTTCATTTCTCAAATAGAAGTGAAAGCATTTAAATCACTATAACCATCATTCAGCAGTTCATCTGTTGATCAAGTAAATAGCGTACATAAACACGGTTATTTGCTAAATAGAGCGTAGTTAATCAAACTCATTGCCAAAAGAGTATGGACAGGCTTTGTCGGGTTATAAGTTTATAAGTTATATCCTATTGACTATCACTATCAAAACACACTATTATACTACACACTACATCACTATCATATATATATATATATATATATATATATAACACGCGAGAAAGTATGGGAAGTTGTTTGCAATACAAAAGTGGGAGAAAACGAAACTGCCAGTGACCTCCTTTCTCGCGCGCTTTAACCTAACTGCACTCTTTCCACTTGTGGACAGCGCATATCTAATTCTAGAATGAACAAGTCTGTATATATATATATATATATATATATATATATGTATATATACAGACTTGTTCATTCTAGAATTAGATATGCGCTGTCCACAAGTATATATATATAGTTTCGTTTTCTCCCACTTTTGTATTGCAAACAACTTCCCATATTTCTCGCGTGTTACGCGTGAGAATGTCTGAAATCAGTCTTCACCAGCGACATGATGTGTGTAGGTCGGGGCTGTAAATCATTATGCATTGACAATACGTACCTACATTTTTGAATTGTATAAATTATTTGATGCATTTTATTTGAATCTTTTAATAAAATGCAACATGGCTATTTTCTTGAAATGTTTTGCCGTTTGGCGTGAAACTAATAAAATATTCTTGAAATAAATGAAATAGAAAATTCTAAAAATTAAAAAGATTTTCAAACAATGAAAAAATTAAAAGAAACTTTTAAAAATCCTAGTGTAGAATACGACGAACTGTTAGAGGTTTTTACGTCAACTACTTCAGATATTTGTTTACTAGAATAAGAAGGTTCGATTTCAACAATACTGCACACCTCGATTTCCCTCTGTTCTCGTTCTTCAGGTAACTGACGAATTCTAGCTTGATCTTCGTCAAATAAGTGAATACAGTAGGGGAAGTTGTTTGCAATACAAAAGTGGGAGAAAACGAAACTGCCAGTGAGAGATATTCTATCCTCCTTTCTCGCGCGCTTTAGCCTAACTGCACTCTTTCCACTTGTGGACAGCGCATATCTAATTCTAGAATGAACAAGTCTGTATATATATATATAGAGAGAGAGGTATATCGTTTTGAGACATATACATATATAACGGGTGTTTTTTTAAGAGCTTGAGAACTTTAAACGATAATACAAGACAGAAATATTGTTGGAATGAAATTTTTTTTATTATAATCTGGTGGATAATTTCATGGCATTTATTTTTTAAATATGATTTCCGGCATACGTCCGCCGCGGTTACGAGTTACATAGTCCATTCGATCAGTCCAATTTTTGACTACTTTTTCCAATAAATCTGGCCGTATGGTGTTAATAGTTACTTGAATATTGGCTTCCAATGCTTCAAGAGTTGCTGGTTTGTCGGCATAAACCAATGACTTAACATAGCTCCATAAAAAGTAATCCAGAGGCGTTAAATCGCACGAATGAGGGGGCCAGTGAACAGGAGCACTTTTGGAAATAAAGTTGTCACCAAATTGATTTTGCAATAAATCGATTGTTAAGCTTGACAAGTAGCGCCGTCTTGTTGGAACCAAATGTCGTCGATGTTTAGCTGATTAACTTTTGAAAACAAAAATTCAGTCAGCATGGCTCGATAGCGCTCGCCATTCACCGTCACGGCAGCTCCTTCCTCATTTCCAAAGAAATAAGGACCGATGATGCCGCCAGCGTGTAAACCGCACCAAACAGTCAATTGGATATAATGGTGATTCGTTAACGGCTTGAGGATTGTCATCGCTCCAAATACGGCAATTTTGCTTATTGACGTAGCCATTTAACCAAAAATGAGCTTCATCACCAAACACGATTCTTTGATAAAAATGCTCATCTTCGGCCAGTTTCAAATGAGCCCAATTAGCAAAATGCAACGTAATCGATGGTCGTTTGGCTTTAATTCTTGCACTAGCTGTATTTTATAGGCACGTAAGCCAAGATCCTTACGTAAAATTTTCCACGTAGTTGTTTTGACAAAGACCAACAAGTTGAGAACGACGACGAATCGACATTTCGTCTTCTTCAATACTTCGCGCTACAACAGCAATATTCTCTTCGATACGCACATTTCTTTGTCTTATTGATGGTTTTGAATCGAGAAGAGTAAAATTAGTGCAAAAACGATCAATAATTGCACGAATTGCTTGCTCATTAGGCCGATTATGTTGACCGTAAAATGGACGAAGTGCTCTATGAAGTTCACGAATAGATTTATTTTTCTGAAAGTAAATTTCTATAATTCGGAAGCGTTGTTCTGGCGTTAAACGATTCATGATGACTTGCCAAACCTTACTGAACAAAAATGTCACCACAGTTTGTCATTATCAGCTGTCAAACCATAGTTATCGATATCGATAGTTCTCATGCAGCTTAAAAAACACCCATTATATATATATATATATATATATATATATATGCACACACACACACACACACATACATATATATATATATATATATATATATATATATATAAATATACAAAGTAGTAAGAGCGAACTATACGTCCATCTCGGAAAGAAAAAAAGCACTAATAATAAAATAACAACGTAGTTGTATCCTTTTGAATTCTATAAATGAAATGGAAAAGTATTTTAAGTAAACACAACACTTGTTACTTCCCTTTTCTGTACTTATGTCAAGTTTATAATTTATGAATAGATACGTATTTACATATATTAAATACGCTTTTTGTTAATTTAAAAAACCTTAGGAGGAATAGTTTAAAATTACCACACCCATTTCATAGGCGTTTATCGAAAGTTATTTCAAATATAGCAAAAATACTTATTAAATTTTTCCCGTACATTCGATACTCTTTTTCTTTTTGTATTTGAGTATTAGAAAGTGCTGCGCTTTTCAATTTGTCGAATTTGCTATTACTTATGAATTTCCCCGAGGCTTAAATGTAGGTATATTTACATTTTATATCGACTTGTATCGTATTTGCTTTATCGTATCATACTGATGACAAAAAACTTTACAGTTGATGCATTGTTTATTTTTGATTACAATTTTTAATATAAGAAGTTCGATGTATCTGGCATATAAATAATATAAATTTAGTATCTGAGATAGTATAGTTCGTTTCAAGATATTTTAATTTGACTATGGCATCTCTTGGTGTAAAAGTACGATAGGCTAACGATAATGTAATTGAGATTCAGATACCCTAAACTGTAGATACGCAGGGTTGTATTATATAATAATATTTGTGCAATCATTTATAAATACATACTCTATCTATAATTAAACACAAATTTATATGAGTTATTAATAAATCAAAATACATATTTTGTATACATAATATGTCAAAATACATAAACACCGGAGGAATAATGTTCATACATATAACGGGTCTTTCAATAAGAGGTTTCATTTTGATATGTAAGAAAACGAGTATTTTTAAGTCATCGGATGTTTATTTAATTGTAAGGAGGAGGGTAAGCCATTAATAATGGAAAATAATATCAGCCAAATGGCCGCCACGGCTACGCTTGCAGGACCATATTCAAATACAGCTGAGGCTTTTTTCCAAATCGAGTATATCCCACGGTGTTGACTTCTGTCGAAGAACCAATTCACAGGATATAACTTTGTTACCTCGACATCTAATCAGTTTGAGATTTCTTGGCAATCTGCTTCACAATAGAGTTAGTTTATGTGCAACGACTAACTGATAGACGCAACTATATTTCTAGACAAATTGAATAAAAAGATATCCTGCAACTATTTCACAATCGTAGATAGAAAACTGGAAGACGTCTTTCTATAATGTCATGACTATATATTTCCAGCCTTGTAGTTATGTTATTGCTATTGTTTTTACTGTTACATGATATCGTCTATTTGCTAACTTTAGATTCCTGTCAATGGTTACCTGCTAAACATGGTAAAAGCGATTCCTATTATATAATATTCGTAATACATATATGAATTTATAGACGACTTTAAAAAATGGAAAAATACGTTTCAAAATATTTAAGCTGTAAAAATGAAATTTGTTAATCATAAATGGTCCCATTGAATAAGACTTTTCGATTATTTTGCATTTACTGCTAAGACATTTGAAACAAAGTAATATGGCCCAGTATTGCATCTAAAGTTATTCATATTGAACTTGGTGATTAGTTAGTAATTGTAGGAATTATTTCATTGGGTTATCTGCTTCTGGGTTTCCGGGCTGGAACCGCGTCACTAGTATATCTGCCGACGTTTCGTACCCATTTGTATGGGACATCTTCAGGGCTGAACTACTGCACTGAAACTGGGTGTCCGTTATTACTTGATCATGTTTCCCAAATAGGTGTTGCTTTTTGTCTACGCTGCGGTTCTCAATCACATTCGCAAAGCGACTATTTTATTTTTTTTACATCGAATTTATTATATGTTTCTAAGTAAAGACTTTGTATTAGTTAGTGTAGAGAGTTGGGAAAGAGAGAACTTAAATATCGTAAGAACGCTTGTATCATCATTATCATTCATGAAATATACTTTATTTTTTAGTCGAACTCCGTATACACTGGTTCAATAAAAAAACTTCAGTGCACGTCTATTTATAGAGACAAACAAGTTAATAGTCGTCTATGTTATGTAAATCACAGATACTTTTCGTGGAAATATTCTCTTTTTCTCTCTCTTTCTCTCTCAGTCACCTCTTCTCGAAAACTGGCATTAAATTATGTATGTATTTCTAATAACTTCGTTCCGCGTGATTTCGATATTTGTCGATTGATGAATTGACGTATCAACAAAATCTGTTAATTTACCGAAAAATATGTTGCTCTGATCTTAAGCGATTAGGTCACACTTTAAATATTATAAGTTTCCACTCTATTTTTTTCACGTGAAACAGATTACTTGTAATCAATGTAATAACTATCAATTTGTTTCTAAATAATACAGTAGCAGTCATTATTGTATCTAGAGTAGGGTAAAATTTGTTATAATAATGATAAAAGTATAAATGCGCTGACGTTCTTTATTTATATAGTCTGTTATTTCTTTTAATATTTATAATTATCTATTTGTATATGTGCGCTTTTTTTAGTTTGATACAGTAATTATTGGTGAGTATTTTTTATGAATAGATATTTTTAGTTTCTCTATTTGTATATCTTATTCTACATACATACGTGGGTTGCCGTTTAAGTTTTGCATATAAAACTGGAATAAAACAGTAGATAGCTTTTAAAGACTTCATTGTTTTTCGAAATATTCTCCACGAAGATTAATGCACTTTTCCATGCGCTCGAACCATCTCTGGAAGCAGTTGTTTCACTCGTCGACACTTTTACCTGCTTCTCTTCACCTTGGAACACCCAAACAGACGACTGGCGTTTATTTTCTGACTCGTATGAGTAAATCTAAGATTCATCATTACTGACAATGTTGAATACGTTTAGAGTTTCCGGCGTCGAAGCAATCTATAGTTTTTTGACACCAATTCAATTGAAATTTTATCTGTTCGGAAAATAAAAATTTATAAATTTTCATAGCGATTTTCACCACATTAGAGCAGAATTATGTTATTTTAAAAACGAATCGAACGTTTTATTGTTTTCTATCTAGGACTTTTTTGATAATTCTATTTTTCAACGTAACCTTTCTTAACTTCAACGAAGTTGTGCAACCTATCCTGCAACGACTTTGTTTCAACATTCTCCTCGTTTAATTAGTTATCGTCTGCAAAATGACTTTCTCTGAGGTGCTTCTTCAAATTTTGTAAATGAAAAGGACGTGAGAGTGAAATCGAATTCGGACAATATGGTGGGTTCAGCTCAAAGAAGTTGCATTACGGTCATCCCAATGGATTCACAACCCCACTGAAACTGTTTCGTTGAATATTTCACTTTAAAAATATGACGTGGCCTAGCCCCCATGCACTACATCATTCATTCGAAAATAGTTTTAGGAGAATTCTGTTCTTTTGCCATAAATTTGATAACACTGCGTTATGCTGATTTTATATAACTTATTTTTTGCTGCGAAACATTTTATAAATCACAAAATAATGAGCGAATTCAAGTTAAATTTGAGACATAAGTAGAAAAATGTCTATTGAACGTTACTAGAGGCAACGCACAATTAGTTACCTTTATTATGGCTAGATATATTCGTTTCTAATTCCCCTCGTAGTAATATAGATTCACTTCACAGTGCGATTCCTTACAGTTTAAAATAGTCTGAAGAAGTCTCTTTAAACTATTTTATTCATATGTGGTCATAAAAGAAACTCCAATTTATACTAATAATATTGCATATATAAGCAAGGGCGTTACATTATATATAATTACGACTGTCAAACTATAATTTTATCCAAGTATTAGCATAGACGGTGAACATTTAATAGAAGAAAAGCGACACATTAAGGAAGCACTGGAGAAGTACATACTACTGTGGGCAAAAAATAGTAAGACTTTTTAATTTAAATTTTGCGCGAAAACCCATTCGTCGAAATATTTTTTTTATAGGTTGGTATGACTGTCAGTGATATCTTTGCCAAATGTCACATCAAAATAATCATTAGTGTTTAGTATACGCTTGTATTTCTGAAGTACAAAAAGTGCATTCGGCAATTTTTACAGTGAGTGAAATTATTCAACAAAGAAGTTCCATTAAATTTTGTGTACGGAATCAAATATCTGCTGCCGAAACGTTCAGAATGTTGCAAAAGGCCTTCGGTGATAATTGTTTGTCGCGAGCAAGTGTTTTTGATTGGTACAAATTCTTCAAAGAGGGTCGAGAACGCTTTGATGACGAACCACGTCCAGGACGGACGTCAATTGATGATCAACACGTCAGCAGAATCAAGGAATTGGTGCTTGAGAATCGACGATTAACAGTCAGAGACCTTACTGGCATCGTTGGAATATCGCAAGGATCAGTGAAAACCATTTTGAAAGATCATTTGGGCCTAAGAAAAGTGAAAGCACGATTTGTTCCAAAATCAGTCAATTTTTTCGAAAAACAGCGTCGCGTTGACGTCTGTGAAACAATGCTTTCCGACTATCAAGACAAAATGAAAGACATCATAACTGGAGATGAAACTTGGATCTACGCTTATGACCCGGAAACAGACGATCAATCGGCCGAATATCGTATCAAAGGTGAGCCGCAGCCCAAAAAACCACGTCAAAGCAAGTCAAAAATCAAGGTTATGTTGACAGTTTTCTTCGATTATCGAGGTGTGGTGCACTCCGAATTCCTTCCGATCGGCCAAACTGTCAACAAAGAAGACTAGTTGAGTGTTATGCGCCGTTTGCGCAATGCTATTCGTAAAAAGAGGCCAGAATTATGGGCCGACAACTCTTGGTTTTTGCACCACGATAGTGCACCGTCGCATACTGCATTAATTCTTCGTGAATTTTTCGCCAAATTTTCAACCAATATGCCGTAATCACCGTATTCGCCTGATTTAGCTCCGTGTGACTTCTGGCTATTCAGCAAACTCAAACGACCGCTCCGGGGAAACCCTTTTGAGTCAATTGAAGACATTAAACGTGGCTATTCCTTAAATTGACTTTAGTAACTGTTTCGAGAATTGGAAGAAACGTTGGCACAAGTGTATTGGGGCCAGGGGGGATTACTTTGAGGGGAACGAAATAGATTTGGAAGAATAAATTAAGAATTTAAAAATTATGAACAATGTCTTACTATTTTTTGCCTACAGTAGTATATAGCAATACAGAAAAAAGCCGTGAGGAAGCCCAGAACGGAAGTGTTGCCAACAGATGCGAAATCAGCTATAAAATTCACCATTCCATCTTATATATCTAAAGTAACTGAGAAGATAGGAAGGATATTAACGAATAAAAATGTGAAAGTATCTTTCAGTACTGCAAACATAATTTTTCTGGTGCCAAGGACAAATTACCGCGAACAAAAGGAGAAGTAGTCTTCAAATCCGTATGTGAGTGCGGAAAGAGCTACGTCGGACAAACGAGGACATCGATTGAAAAAAGAATTAAGGAACATCAAAGAGATACGCGGAGGCAAAGAGTTGGACAATCACCGGTTGCAGAACATATTCATTAGAATGGCCATAAAGTAAATTTTGAAGAAGCGAAAGCTTAGAGAAGCTATCGAGGCAGAGAAGCAGACTGGCTTCAACTATGAGGACGGCTATAGACTCAGCAACACATTGTAGAGCCTTACAAGAATCTGTTACGACCAATTGAGCTCGTCGATAATGCATTGGTGAACTTAAGACATATACTTATAAGGAAGAACGACAGCGGAGAGGATCAGTCTAATAGATCTTGAAGAGGCTGGCAGTATGGACATCGAAATGTCTATATAAACTACGACAATACGGCGAAACTCACAGGAAGACTATACTATAATTTTAAGGTTTTTAATTCTATATTTACATATTAAATAAAAAGTTTTAAAAGAATTAGGTCAAAATCAATTTATAAATACGTTATATATTTTTTTGATATTAATATTGATATTTTTGACTAAAATATACTATTTTGCATGTGTTCATATGTATAAACACATTCTGATTCCAGCAAACTCATATGTATGTGATGTACTAATGAATTTCTCCATTAAATTGTCAATTATTTAAACAGCAACATTGCATTCCAACGGAAATACTATTTCGATATACATATATATACATACATATATATATATATATGTGAGTATATATATTTGTGTGGTTGGCTGCTTTATTACTTGGACCCTTTCGAATACACGGTCTTCAAGACGTCATCGAACTCCAAGAATATGCGTTAGCATGTATTGGAGTGTATGCATGACAATTTTCTGGGATATCAACTTTGATAATAATTGTATTTTGTAAATTTTTATTTGTACGTTGCATGCACGCACTTCGAATTCAAATGATCGTTTTGATTTTGTTGTGCATATTTTTACGAAATATACAGTATATTGCCAATTTACATTGACATAATGTAATTTTCAAGACATGTATTTCATTACTTTATTATTGTTAGTACTGTTACCTTGCTTTGCTCTGTTGCTATTTCATAAACAATTACATCTGATTTGCATCCTGTACACATTCGTTTTCTGTTTTTTTTTACGAGATGGGTCATTCCAACCATAGATTAATCTTTAAACAGTGAAGTAATATACTAAATACTTTGGTGGAAGACAGATGCATTGCTATTGGTTTAATATTTCTATATATACACAATGACACCGACTGGTCCTTTAGTCTTTCAAGAACTATATTTTTCCATTGAAAACACACGACATTGAAAACCTGTTTTTGGTATTGTTTTTATTATTTATATTATATTATATCTGTTATATAAATGAACTATACTACCAATTTATATTGGACTGTGAATCTCATGAAGTCATGCCATAAAAACCAAAATTAGTTTCATGTATAGTTTACAACATCATACTAAACGTATGCATTTACACTCAAATCATAGTTACTTGTAATGTACATGCACAAATTTTTAGCAAGAGGCTGGAGATGGAAATAAACTGAAAAGTACATAACACAAACTTATATACTTAAACACTTCAATTTCATCAATAACGAATCGAATTGTAATAAAAGTACGAGGAAGGTTCGAAATGCTTTCGGCGTAACAGAGAAAACAAAGAGACTTTTCTTCATTTTATTTCTCAACATAATCACCTTATAATACAATAAATCTATAGCAATGTCTTTCTAACTTTTTAATATGCTGTTTTTAATAAGCTGTCGCGTCAGCTTTGATTATATCATTTGAAGTGTATTTTCGAACAGCGAGCTGTGTGTTTTCTAGCTTAGAAAGAGGTAATGTCAAAGCCAGATGTTGGTGCTTAATCTGAATGGAAGCCGTCAATTGGACTTGTAGAAAAGTATAGTAGTAATAGTAGTAATATGAGCACATGAGAAAATCGTAGCTATGATTTTTTTGTACAGATTGATCCGTTTTCGCTTTCTTCAATAAATTTTGTAAATTCTTCGGCGTACTTTCACCTGCTTCCACCCCCAGTTTGGACTGCTGCTTTGTCTTTGGTATGTAATGGTGTTTTATAACAGTAGATGAAACATGTTTCATCTACTGTTGTAAAACATCGAAGAAACTCAGCAAACTCGTCGTTTAAATAATTCTAAACTCTTAGGACCAGTGTACCAGCGTACTACTATTAACAAATGCGGCCCCACACCAACTGGAAAGTTTTTTCATGTCCAAAACATAGTATGAAGTGTATATTGAGATATTTGTAATGTCAGTAAGATCACGTACCTTTAGTCGACGATTATTTAAAACAACATTATGGATTTCTACACGACTTCGTCGTTCTTAGCGATTTTTTAATCACCTGCAATAGTACGTATGTTGAAAATCAACAACCCAGTTTTTACCGTCGAAAACGAAGAGAGAAAGTCCTTTAAAATAGAATCTAATTCTTTTTTGTAGTTATCCGCATTAAACAAGGTGCTTTATAACAGTACGAATTTCGATTCTATCCATTTTTTACAATATTTATCGGCATTACTCGATTGCCACAAACAAACAATTAAATAAACGAGTCTAAAACTTCGTAGCGTACTACTTAAGGATCAGGTTAGACAAATAATATTATAATTATGCGTCATCCCTGTAGCTGAGGACATCCGAAACCTCCCTCGTATGTTAGCCTTATTTTTTGGAAAAGTTTAGGAATTGACGTTTGTTACTAAAAATCCAATTCAATTGTGGAAATGATCGTTCAGTATTAGAAGGTCCCCAATTAAATTGTAAATATCTACATATTCTTTTATTTCCGCTATTAAAGATATGGAAGAAGAACTTAGATTATCGTTGAAACTATATTTTTTTTCTTTACAGCATCTATAATAATTTAATTATCAAATACTGCCTCGTGACGAAAACGAGAATGGTTTTGTAAGTAAAAAATTGTCTCTATGTGGTCTCTGCTCTAGTTGTTAAGTATTAAAATATATATAGTCCAAATTATAATACAAAGTTGGATCTTAGAACATGTATTCATACCTGTTATAATTTACTGGCACCATTGAAATGTGTATAATTTTGTTTATATGTTCACAATGGCAATAGTATGAAGCTGTCTTTATCCCTGTGACGCAACGTGTTATAGTAAGCTTCTATGTTTAGGGTATACAAAGGGTACTAGGAAAGTTTTGCAATACAGCTTTGTTTATTCAATTTTTTCAAAGTAATTTCCTCTACACTCAATACACCTCTCCATCCTCGGAAATCAATCTTTAAACCAGTTCTGTCAAGTTTCACTAGAGAGTAAAGCACATTCGTTGTCGCAAGCCAGCAGAAGGTCCTCATCGCTGGAAAACCGCCTCCCGTTTAGCTTCATTTTCACATGCGGGAACAGTGCAAAGTCGCAGGGAGCAAGATCTGGACTGTAGGAAGGGTGCTCGAGAAGTTTTAATCCTGTCGTGGTCAAATATTCGGTGCAGGCTTTGGCGTGGTGAGCTGGAGCATTATCGTGATGGAGGAAACAGGTGTCCATTCTTGATTTTGACAGCAGGTTCTTCATAGATCCAATGACTTTAGGCAGGCACTGTTCAGTATACCACTTAGCTGTGACTGTCTTCAGTGTGTTCAAAACGACGCTTTCCACAGTTCCACTCGATTTGAAAAATACAGCTACCATTTTATTTTTTACAGATCGAGATTGTCTGACAACTACGGGTGTGTCCTCATCATTAAAGACCCAAACTTTGTTTTGAGCTTTCGTCGGCACATCGTAATAGTACAGGCAAGTCTCCTCACTTGTCACGATGTTGTTTACATACTGAGATTGTCCCTTATTAAACTTTTTTGGTATCTCCGAGTGCCAAGTCACACGTCGTGTCATCTATGTACTCTTCAGTCAGTCGATGCGGCACCCAGAGAGAACAAATTTTATTCATGTGCAAATGATCATGCAGAATCGAACGGATTGCTTGGGCATTTAGGCCTGAAGTACCCTCTATCTGCTGGTAGGTCACTCGCCTGTCCTCGCCAAGCATTTTCCTCACAGTAGTAACGTTTTCCTCCGTAACTGACGTTCGTGGCTTTCCCGGCTTCTCAGCATCCTCCACAGTTAAATTTCCCCTTTGGAATTCTCTATACCACCTGAATATTGTTGTGCGATGTGGACAAACATCACCTAGTGCAAGAGTCATTTCTTCAAAGCACTGGTCTATATTTAAGCCACGCACGAAATTATATCGCAGAACTGCCTTTATCTCATTTCGTGACCATGCAAGCACTTTACATTCTCACTACTAATGAGCCCATCGACATGGCGCGGCGGCTTTTTAAGTTAAGAAGTTAATAAATGAACGCCATGTAATTTTCTTCCAATGAGCCCGTCTAAATATTACTAAATATTTTCCACTTATCGAAAGCAGTAATTTCATCTACCCTTAACTATAAATATGTGCCATTTAAATCTGAACGAATAATATTTTTGTCGCTTCAGATAGTTTTTACGAATTGTTAGCTACGTTTTAGATTAAAATTTAACGAACTTTCATTTACACGATGTCGTCATCTATACATACGAATATTCTAATGTATATTTGTCTCAGAGTTAGAAGTGCAAGTTATTTTATTCGGCGATGCGGGATCATGACAATTGATTCGGCCTTCTTCGACTCGTAAATAAAATCAGTTTCTGAAATGACCCGACGATATCCACGGTCTAGACATAATACAGCAATATAAATACAGATATCGCAGGGATGATTATTATGAGTAATGCTCTGAAAGTTTTCTCTCACAAGTCTCGGACCAATAGACCTGCTTATAACCCTATTATCTGTTTATATGTACTTAAAATCACGACGCTACCAATTCTGAATTAGTAGCATTCCGTGGTTTACTATATACACTATCGTACATATTAGTTCGGACAGCTAGTGAAATATGTAAACACTTCTAAAAAACAATGTAATTGCGTTTAAGAGATTTATAACAAATTCAAGGCAAATATATCTATTAGAGCACCTACAAATAACTATTATATTTTATGACACACTGCGATAATTTCTGGAATAATCCGTACCGCCATGAATACGATTATTTTTGCGATAATATTGCAAGCAAAAAACGTGCGAAACTTACCTGTTCTCACCCCAAAGAATCTTATGTACCGAAATATGCATTAGCTTTCAAATAAATTTGCTAATGTGCGCATCACTGATAAGACGGTATTTTTTATGTGAACTTCCTAAAATGCCGAGAGGGAAACCAACAAGTTTAGAAAAACGCTCTGTGATTATTGCTTTTCGGCAAAAAGGTTATTCGGTGCGTCAAATTTCCGAAAAGACATATGTTAATAAATCGACTGTTAGTGATGTCATTCGGCGACATCAACCCACGGGCAGTTTAAGAGATTCGGCACGTTCAGGTCGTAAGAAAAAAACATCGCACACCGACGATGAGCGTATAAAATTGCTGAGTAAACGAACTAGGAGACTGACAGCACCAGCAATCGCCACAGAAATGAATCGCAACCGTGCAAGAAAAGATTCTGTTACTACGATGAAAAGAAGATTAAAAGCTGCAAATCTTCACGGCCGCATCGCTGTAAGAAAACCCGTACGGGGAAACAGGCAAAAACGACAACAATGGGCAGAAACGCACAGAGATTGGACTTTGGATGACTGGAAAAGTATCTTATGGACTGATGAATCAAAGTTTCGACTGTTTCGACAATCAAGGCGTGTTTGTGAGAGAGCGAGTGGTCAAAGAATGCTGCAGGATTGTGTAGTACCAACCGTTGAACAATGAAGTAGTTTTGTGCTTGTTTGAGGATTTTTTGCTACGCCGGTACAGTGGATTTGAAGCGAATCGAGGGTATTTTGCGAAAGGAGGCTTATTTAGAAATATTGCAAGAAAATGCAATACCAACGGGGCTACGTTTACTCGGCGAAAATTTTATGTTTATGAAGGACAACGACCCCAAACACTCAGCAGTAATATATAAGAATCTCTTAAATAGCTAATAAAATAATAATACTTTACAAATAATGACATGACCACCGCAAAGCCTCGATCTAAACTCCATAGAATTGTTACGAGATGATTTGGACAGGAGGGTCCGAAAAGCGTGTCCTACCTCAACAAATCACTTGTGAAACATATTGCAAGAAGAATGGAATGGTATACCGAATAGAGCCCTTGAAACACTCGTGAAGCAGATGCCTTGAATTGTACGGGCTATTCTTCGCGCAAAAGGGAGTTTCATCGATGAGCGGAATGTTTAAAATATCTTTGTTTATTTAGCGTTAGAATTACTTCAATTTTTATTATTATACTATATAAACTTATAAACAATAGTGCAATAAAAATTTTTAAGTCTTGACATAAATTAGTTTAACTTTTTCCTTTTCTTAAATTTGAGAGTCCGAACTAAGATGGACGGTAGTGTATATATAACACACTTAATGTAACAGCAGGCGAAATATACTGATTTTAGAGTCGAGATATTACAATATTTAATAAATTATCTCCGTGGAAACACAATATTTTGTTTCTAAGTTAATTTTTTTAACAATTCTTAAATATATAGATTATAATAAAATTGTAATTGAAACAAAATGATTTTTGATATCATATATTGACAAAATATAATATCAGCGAGAGAAAAATTAATCGAAATATTAATTTATCTAAACGAGGTCATTAAAAAAACAGCTCATATTTATATTGTAGAAAAAATAATAATGTCATTAAATTTTATATTCCAGTTATATGTACCCCATATCCACTCAAGAGTACAAAAGATAGAGTACAATCCGCTAAACACTAAGGTTATCCTTTTAACTTTAATATTCTTTGTAAATAGAAATAAAAAATTTACCAACATTTTAATTATATTGTATTCGTATTGAAAATATAACTAGCTTAATTCAGATTTTGAAAACTGCTCAAAATTGTCAACATTGCTGTAATATAACCGAAAATTCAGTAACAAGAGAACATTGAAAGTTCGCATCCCATTTGTTTTGAAACTTTTAATACGATTAATTAATAATTAACAAATAAATAATTGAGTCAATAGATAATACGAGGGTAGCCGTTTATATTTCGAGAACTGGCAACACTGTTAGTGTTGCCTTCGATCTGGTGATTGCATCGTGAAGTTTGTCATTTTTGACAATATATGTACTTTGACAGTTTTATTATTCGGTCGCTATTTCTATTGTTAACAGTGACTTGAAAATTTTTACATCAGCGAAAAAATGGAATTACCTCACGAATATTTTCGTGTAATGATTTTTCATAACTTTCGGCGTGGATTATCTCAACAAGAATACATCGGCGAGCTGAATTCTTTATATGGTGATGAAGCAAAATCGGAAACGACAGTACATCGTTGGTATAGTAAATTCAAACTTGAAACTCATTCAAATGACTCGCGTCGATTGGTACCAAGAAATTCACAAAAAATACAATGGCGGTGCTTATAAAGTCGTCACAGGTAGTGAATCTTGGATTTATACGTATGAGCCAAAACCAAGAAAAGTTGTTCGTGATCGGAGCACATCAAAACAAATGGTCGCCTGTTGTTTTCGGAAAAATCGGTCACGTTGCAACCGTGCCTTTAAAGAGTTGTAGAACGGTCAATTCCGAATGGTACACAAGTATTTGTTTGCCAAAAGTTTTTGAAGAAATAAGGGAAACAAACCGAAAATGAAAGATCATTCTCTACCATGAATGCGAGCTTTCACAGGTCGGTTCAAACAATTGAATATTTGACAGGGCAAAACATTGAATTGATGTGCTATCCGCCGTACAGCCCTGATCTAGCACCCTGTGATTTCTTTTTGTTCCCACACGTGAAGAATAAACTTCGTAGTCAGCGATTTTCTACGCCGGAAGAGGCAGTTGAGGCAATCAAAACTCATATTTTGGAGATACTGCCTTCACAGTGGCAGCAATGCTTTTCGGATTGGTTTAAACGAATGTAAAAGTGCACTGATCTTCAAGGAGAATATTTTGAAAAGCAATATATCTATTTTGGACAATAAATTTTTTTTTTGTTTACTATTCCCGATATATAAACGGCTACCCTCGTATAGCTTTCATAATTCTCCAACGGTTTAGTAGTAATCGAATGTCTGAAATGTTTTCCAACTAAATGTTTTAAAAAAAAGCTAAAAATTTGACTGTGCCAAATTAGAATTAGAATTAGTAACAATACGAACTATACTACAAAAGATTAGGTATAGCTTGAGTTTAGTTCAAACCTATAGCTGCTCCTGAACTGAGGCAGTTCAAATCTTCTTGGTCGAAAATAGAGCAATCAGCAATTTGACACTACAACTTGGATTAGATATTAATTAGTGCTTTGAGAAGATATTCTAAAAGATGAAAATCCCCGATGTCTTGTCCGTTACTGAAGAGAAAATTGCCGCTGTCACCTGTTTGAAAGATGCTCGAGTTCGATTGGTACGTAAGTTATCGAGAGATAGTAAAATGTGTAGGCATTCATGAACCAGAAATTCGTACTATTTTGCATGATCATCTTCAAGCGGGAAAGGTCTGTTTTTTTACTGCAGGATGCTTTAAAAATTTAAAAACGGAATATCTCGTTACGTTAACAGCATCTTAAAGGACTAACGAGCCTTTGTTTTATAACTATAACGTGCCCATTAAAGCATAGAATATATTCGGCGCTAGCGATGAAAGCATGTATATACATGTGTGTACGAAAATTTCACTTCGTTACAAAAAAAAATAGGGAAAAAATTACCGCAAAGTATTAAACCCAGCAGTACCTGCTTAGAGTTGGAAAATATTCGTCTGCGCTTGAGACTATACACCTTGTTTTTCCACCATGACAACACTGGTTCATCGCTCCAATGTACATATATACTGAATATTTAACAAGAACTGTGTCGAATATGCTGAGACATTCACCCCACAGTTCAGATTTCGCTGCATACGACTTGCCACTTTTCCCTATGTGATGAACAAGCTGATGTTTTTCAACGATAAGGATTTTCTTAGGGCATAGGATGACAATGAAAGTGGTGGAAATTACTTTGAAAGATTATGAGAATTAAAACTACAAAAATTTTGTAGTTTCTTTTGTAATATTAATATTCAGTAACATAAGCTATTTGTCAGAATACTGAAAGAGGGAATTTCATTTGTACGGTGTTGAGTGATCAAGTCTTTGCATGATTAATTAATAATTAATACAAAAATAGTTATTCAATTTAATTTAATTTTCACCATTCTCAGCATCTTTTTCCTAATAATTCGAGAGCATCCGAATATCTTATTATAAAAGAAAATGTTTCCCAAGTACGTGTTTTGTAACGAACAAAATAAGTAATAATGTGACAGTGTCAGATTAGGGAAATAGGATTGAATAATAATATCAAAATCAATTTTTTTTCCTGTTTTCGTTGAGGCCATGTTAATGGACGAAGTTTCGCTTTATCATAATGATCAAATTTAGGTGGGTTTTAATTTTCACAGTTCACAAATTTATGATAATACGTGCCTCATTGACAAAAAAAAAACAATGTAAAACTCCCTGACATTTACAACATACTGTTAACGATACTTTTCAAGAAGTAGACTAGCCTTTGCAGTGATTCATTTGAATGATTACAAGTTTTTTTCATATCAGAAACAGGCGATCTAAAAAAGAATCGGCTATTAGTTATTCTAATAGACAATTACACGATGATTTACGCTCCCTTTTTTCGTATAACGTATAAGAGGTTCGCATACTAAACTTCTAAACGGAAACTTGTAGTTTTTCGGAGGTTTCTTTACTATTAATTGCTAGATAAATTAAATTTGCCTTGCCTAAATTTTGTAAACCACCTTTGCTATAATTTCTGAATTGTATCGTTTTTTACGACAATCCTAACGGTCTCCGAAATTTATATGTACACAACGTGCGCAAAATACATGTGTGTTCTGAATAATCGTTATTCAATAACACGCCCGAAGTGAAGGAAGATTAAAATGCATATTGTTGTTTTTAAAGAGTCTTACTAAAAATACGGTCTGTATACAATCGGATCAAGCTTTTTTAACGACCCTATACTACATTTTAATAACTTGCATTATTGAATTTAATTGTATTCTGTTAATATATTACAATATAATGTACATATGTACATACATACATTTAGTCGATCAAGTAAATGCTGCGTGGTTGTTTCTCTGCATATATCAGAAACAAACTTTACCCAAAAGTTACTTCTTGTAAACTTGGGTGGTAATTTTCTTTTTGATGGGGCCTATGGTTGATTCACTTGAGGTTGATATATAACCCCTTCCACATGAAATTTTGTATTCTGTATACGTATTTCGACAACTAGGTTGTTATCATCAGCAGATAATTAAACTGTTTCGCACTTGGAAAACTACGGCCAAAATCCGCACGGAACAAATTCCGTACAAGATTTATACGTGCGGATTTTTGCCATAGTTTTCCAAGTGCGAAACTGTTTAATTATCTGCTGATGATGGCAACTTAGTTGTCGAAATACACATACAGAATACGAAAATTAATGTGGAAAGGGGTTATATAACCCCTTTCAACTTTAGGTGATTAAATTCTTGTAAAGTAATTATCAAATAGGCATACCCAATAACTGAAATAGTATTTAAACATTACAATATCAATCATATTTTAAGTCTGTGAAGATTTAAAACTAATTATATTCAAAGCATTACTTTTATTTGATATTTTTGCATTGTTCTAACATACGTAATTATTCAAATGTTTCAGTTTTGCTTTGTTAAAATCTTAATTTGCTTTAACCTATTTGCGCAAGGCGTGCCATCTTCGAGTTATTTCTTCTTTGTGCCCGTAAATATTTTCCTTCAGAAGAGTACTATAATGTCACGTTAAAATTAAATTTAAATTTGAACACAATTTAGAAGATACAATTGTTTAAGGAGGTTTTCATTACTTTGTTTGCGCTTATATGTTTACATTTACTTATCAACTGAATTAATTTTGTAAACAATCTCGTAATTATCATGAATTCTATCGCGATCCGATAATGGATTGAAACAATTCATCTGCAATACTTGGTTGTGTATACTATTATATTACGCCATACAGCATGCATATCTATGTATAGATTATCTACGTATGTATGTATATATTCGCATGGATCTATTGTAATACATATTAATGTGGATTCATATAAATATATGTAATGAAAGAGGAACGTTATCTAATTGAGCAGATACAGCAATTTCTTAAATAAGACTAAAATTTCTAAAAATCGTAATACCAACACAATTTGTTCTATTAATTGTTTAAGTTTCTAAACGAGGCTCTATGATATTATACTGTTATCTTATAACGAGGATGGAATTTAATTCAGTTGTTAATTTGTAGTTTCGGTAGTTCATCTACTGGCATCATGGTTGACTCGAGAACGATTGTTTTTTGACAAGATCTACTTCTTATTTGCATAACTTCTCTAGCAAATGTATGTTTTTTTTCTCAATTTTTAACTATAACGCAGTGTTTTATGTCACTCTTGGTAGTGTAGTTGCTAGCTCCTGCTAATGTTGCCTCTACTGACTATTGGCCAGGCGTTTTTAGCCTCTAAAAAAGCTCGTTCTACTTTTAACAGTTTATTGTGTAAAATTTCTATTTTCAAGTATTGAAATCAGAAATTGTCGTTCTGGCCTGATTTATTGCATTGCTACTCATTAAAGTAAGCATAAGCAACAAATTAAGATTTTAAAAGATTCAGTGGTTGTACATGATTGTGTGGAATTCTATTTAGTTTGACAGTATAATTCTGTTTTAATGTTCAATAGTGAAATATTAAAAGTTTGATGTACGCACGTTTACACAAAATTTGTTAGATATATTCAGTGCAGAACAATATAATAATGTTACAAAAAATGTTGGCAAGTTGTAGGATTTAATTTTTCAATATGAATTTAGATTTTGAAATATTTTATTCAAGACATCATGTTGTTCCTGAAAACCCTCATCACCCTTCCATTGAATTTCATCCATACACTTGCCTTTCAGGGACTAATTGTTCTTTTCTTGCAACCAATATAGATAATGAATTAGTTACATTTTATACTCTAGTCTATTCGATTTTGAACCTTTGTATTCCTCATAAATGTCAACCAAGTCACATATATTCACCTTCGTTCATATGTGAAATCATCGCCTATTTAAAATTAAAAAGTTATTACTGCACGAAATGGTTTAAGAAAAATAATTTATAGACATCCACAATCTGTCGCAGAGAACACCGAACTTTTTAAAAATAAAAACAAAAGTTTACTATCTTGGTAAAATTCATTTATTTTACTCAAAATAGTCGCCTTCGGCTTCAGAACGTTTTGTACGGTCAACTAACATATCGAATAAATTTTTAAGTTCATCTTTATAGATGTCCTTCAAGAGCGCTGTCGACGCCTTATTAATGGCTTCGACGTCGGTATAACGCTGTCCTTTCATCGGCAAATGTAGTTTGGCGAATAGATAGAAATCACAGGGAGGCAAATCTGATGAATACGGTGAATGGTTGATGTTTAAAATGTCATTTGTAGTTAGAAAATCAGTGATAAGCGTTGACCGATGAGCGCTTCATAACACAAAGATAGTATACAGCATTGACTGTTTGACTAGTTGGTACAAACTCTTTGTGCCCATGCCTTTCGAATCATAAAAACGAATCAACATTGTCTTCTCTTTTGACTTCTCCAAACGGCTCCCTTTAGGTCTTTCATTTAGAGCTTTAACGTTTGATCTCTCGATCATATTGGAAAAACCACGTCCCGTCGCCAATTACAAAAGAATACCTGAAGTTTTTGTCCTTTTTTGAATCTTTAATCAAGTCTGTACAATATTGAATTCAGCTTGTGTGGTACAAACCTTACACAAATCTTTCTCAGTTCCAAATGCTATGCTCAAATGCAATGAATTGAATCTTTGGAAATATTTAATTCCATTCCCATATCGCAATGGGGATTTCGGCTCATTTCTAATAAATTCCCACACAAGTTCGATGTTATTTTCCGTAACCACAGAGTTTTTTGCACCAGGATGTTCATTGTCATTTATGTCACATACGTGATAAACACGCATCACCATACACTTGTTCCATCAAACTAAACATTTCAGTAAACGATTTACCGAGTTCCAAACAGAACTTGATATTTGCTCTTTGTTCAAAGTTCATTTTTAGACCAATGCCAAATACACACTGTTTCTTTATGCGCATTTTCTATCTAAAAGATTAATCAGCGAATCTATAAATAAACGAAATAATTTTCAATTGTGAAAATAATCGTGTTACAATTTCTGAAGAGCTGTAACTAGTAATTAAATTATAAACTGAAATTATCATAATATGTATAAAATTAATTTAAAAAATACTGCTTCATTTTTTATGTCTTTCATTGTAATGAATACCTGGAAAAAATCAAATATATTTTTGTTTATTAATGTTTAGTATTTCAACATTTTTCAAATAAGAATTTCTATATTATGTCCAAAGAATATAAATATTCAAGTTTTTGTGTACTCGATTATATGACAAGATGACCCGAAGTTCTCTCAATTGTTTAGCATTCAAAGCATTCCACGCCAACTTGTTGCTTTGGCCGTGTTCCCACAAACCATTGAACGAAACGTGACTACGAGAGTGTTCTTTTGTTTTAGACATAGTACATGCATAGAGGAATGCTCTGCATAATTCAAAGTGATTTTATGGGGTTCTTTTTTCTTTGGAAAGAAATCGTTTTAATTACTAATAAAAAATATACGAGTAAAATAGAACAATGCGATACGTTCGTATAATTTCTAAAGAATTGTTTTTCCTTTGATACACGTGGAAAGCATCGATTTTTTTCGATTAATGAAATGTTCAGGTATTTTTAATACTCAAAATATATTTAGTAAATATTTTCACATATTCCGTGCACTAAGAACATTACAGACAATAATAACATTTATTACAATATTGCAACACTAAGGAAACCAGAAATTAAATTTATGATTTCTTAGGCTTCCATGATTAACGTCCGACAGTACATTCAGAGCTTAATTAAGTAAATGAAATTCTCATAGGAAATAATATTGTCGGATAGTTTCTACAATTCTGTTATATATAACTTATTCGTTTTTAAATATTCAATAGGACAAACGACGTCCTACTCCTGAGACTCATTTCGAAACACACCGTCTAATACTTTTAATAAGATTACTATAGTTCCAATTATATTTTTGTATGTCTAGAAATGTATCAGTGCTCATTCGAATATCAGTGCTCAAAGGAGCCTTTAAACATGAATATACAGGGTTGTTTTATTGTGCAAGTTTGTATTGTTATATTTGTTGTCTGGGAATCTGGATGCTTAGAAAATTTATCGTGAACGTCTATTCAATTCTCTCAAAAAGTGGTTTGATCATGGGCATTATGTTAGACACTTCAAGATATATTATCATATAATGATAATATACGAGGGAGGGTTTTTATATTCGCGGAATGGGGGACAAGGGGTGGAAATAAAAAAACCAAATTATTTTTCTTTTTCAATATATTCACCTGCAAGACGGATACATTTTTCACATCTTTCAACTAATTTATTTATACCCTCATAAAAAAATGATTTCTCTTTATCTGCAAAATACGCCGAAACTGCCTCCTTGACTTCATCATTGGCAGTAAATTTTTTACCCCGCAGCTTTTTTCATTTTCGGAAACAGGTAATAATCACTCGGGGCCAGGTCTGGGCTGTAGGGTGGGTGATTCACAATTTCGAAGCCCACCTTATGCAGGGCAGCTAACGCAACGCGGCTCTTGTGGACGGGCGCGTTGTCGTGCAAAAGCAGAACACCTTTTGTCAATTTTCCCCGCCTTTTCTCTTTAATGGCTTCTTTTAGTCGCTCTAATATTGAAACGTAATATTCTCCGGTTATAGAAACACCTTTATCTTTATAATCAATCAACAATATTCCTTCCGAGTCCCAAAATACCGTTGCCATGAGTTTCCCAGCTGATTGTGACACTTTAAATTTCTTGGGAGGTGCTGTGCCCTTTTTATGCCACTGCATGGAGTCTTGTTTGGACTCAGGTTCATAATGATGAACCCAAGTTTCGTCTCCAGTAACAATTCCACTCAATACACCATCCTTGTCTTCATTACAGAGGTCCAAAAATGCACGCGAACAATCTACGCGCTGTTGTTTTTGCGGCGGCGTGAGCATTCTCGGCACCCATCTTGCGCTGACCTTAGACATGCCGAGATGATCGTGTAGGATTTTAAAAATTGTTGTATCGGATACTTCAACCATTTCTGCGAGTTGTTTCTTCTTTAGTCGAGCATCTTCGAGTACAATTTGTTCAACTTTTTGGATAAGTGCTGGCGTGGTCACCTCAATGCTCCTGCCCGGCCTCGGGTCGTCTTCAAGGGATTCCCTTCCTTGTTTAAATAAACTATGCCACTTGTACACCATGGTTTTTCCTGGACAAGAGTCGCCGTAAACCAATGACATCTCATTCATTATGGTCGCGACTGATTTTCCTTGCCTGGTAAGGAACTTTATAAGGGCACGATATTCGATTTTTTCCATATTTCACTTTTCACTCCTGATTATGTTACTTGGTTGACGATAGCTCAAAGACTAACTGTCTAATAACAATGATACTTCGTATTTATACTAATCATGAGTCGCTGTACAGGCCACGCCCCCAATGCGCCTACTCACCCCTCTACAACCCGCTATTCCGCGATATAAAAACGCTCCCTCGTATCTTGAGGATTCAAACTAGCTGAGCTGGGTGTGCACCTCCAGAAGATAAAGAAAAGAAAAGTCAACCGGGCACACTTGAAAATTTTTAATTCTAAATTTTAAAGTATTCCTGATAATATTAGCAACAAAGTATAGGATGAAGAAGAAGCAAACTGAGACTGTTACAGAAACAATATCTATTAACTTTCCGGTTATATTTTCATGCAGAATAACGTCTGTTTAAGAACGCTTACTAATTTATCCACCGCAAAGACTCCTTTACTGTGAATGGTTTATAAATTTTATCAAAAATATTCTTCTCAGACGGTTCCATATTTCGATTGATGTGAATTCACAAAATATTCATGTATAGTATACACGAAAGTCTTATCTCTACATTGAAATTTTTGTTGCATTCTCAAAAAATTGGAGTTTGGGCGGTGATTAAAGGGTCTTATATCTTTTGAAAGTGGGAATTGAACATCATACAAATACATATATTAAAAATAATTCGAATGTATATTTTAGGAAACATTAATTCTGAATATGTTAATAGGTTACTTGATCAGGAGCTCCAACTGGGATATTTCTAGCAAGATGGTGGATTACCTCACTGCACCCATGAAACTCTAAATAGAATTTCTGAACAATTTGACGAACAGGTGATAAGCAGGAACATGATTATTGACTGGCCACCAAGGTCGTGAGATCTCACACCACGTGATTTTTATTTATGGCCTTATCTAAGTGCCAAATAATTGAAAAATGTAATTACATTAATCTTCATCAAAGTCCGACTATCTTCCTGAACGTTGAGAATCGTTTATGTTAGAGTATCCCTCTTTAAATGGAGAAAATCATTTACGTGCTGTACTGTGCCCCCAATTCGTTTTCTCCATAAACGGCAAAAATGGTTCTAGTGGCTTCCAATCCATTGACTTCTCTGTTGATCTTGAACAAAAGAATATGTCGGAAATTCTCGTTTTTCTCACGTTACATTTTATTTGAACAAGGAATAACACAATTTTTGCACAAATGGAAAAGCTTGTCAATTAAACAATAATATGTTATTAAGATAACTTTGACATTGCTTGACAAATTATTTTTCAAGCTATTGTACATCGACTGAAAAAGTAGACAAAGATCCGTAGAAGAAGCACTTACTACTTCTACGGATCTTTTGAGAAAAATCTTTGTAGTTTTTGAGCAACAATTGCAATTGCACGAATAAGTATTTCATCAAGATAATGTTGTCACCCATAATTTAAGAAATGAACGAATGGCGAAAATATTGAATTATTTGAACGATCTACTTGTTTAGTCGATCTGTAAATTAGCATGTTTGGATGAGAGTGTCTTGAAAAATAATTTGTTATGCAATGTCAAAGTTATTTTAATGTAATATTATTGTTTATTTGACAAGTTTTTGCATTTGTACCAAAATTGTTTTATTTACTAATAGAACAGAATGAAATATTAAAAAAAACGAGCATTTCAGACATATCTTTTTGTTCGAGGTCAACAGAGAAGTCAATACATTGGAAGCCGCTAGAACCATTTGTGCCGTTTACGGAGAAAGCGAATTGGGAACAGTACAACATTGGTATGATTTTCTTGGTTTAAAGAAGGACACTTTAACATAAACGTTCAGGAAGATAATAGAACTTTGGTGAAGATTAATGTCATTAAATGTTTGTCTCAAAGCTTAGGTAAGGCCATAAATAAAAATCAATTAATTATTAATTAATAGCCGTGGTCCTGTTTATCACCCGTTCGTCAAATTTTTCAGTAATTCTATCTAGAGTTTCGTGGATACGAGGTGATGCATTTTGCTGGAAATATCCCAGTTAGAGTTCATGATCATATAAACTATTATTAATCGGTTCTAGAATCTTTTCACTATATCTTTCAGCATTAATGTTTCTTAAAATAAACATTAATATAAACATAAAGATAGAAATTATTTTTAATAAATGATGTTCAATTTTTTCTTTCAAAAGGTATAGGACTTTTCCAATCGTCGCATTTGAATAATGGCACAGACTGAGTTTTTTTTTTGAGTGTACAGATAAGACTTTTCTGTAAATTATATATGCACATTCTGTGAATTCACATAACTCGAAACATGGAACCGTCTAAGAAAGATATTCTTGATAAAATATTGTTATCGAAAGTATTTATAAATCATTCACAATAATGGAGTCTTCGCGGTGGATAAATTGGCATGAGTTCTTTAACATACATTAATTATCCTGTATGAGATCCCTTTTCACAACAATATGACAAATTCCAACAGAAAGTGGACTTTGTTATACTAAAGAACGGATTGAGATCTTTGGCTCATCGTTTAACTATATGTTTTATATTTTCAACTGTTTCCACAGTGCGTTTTGTAGACTGCACTGACTTCTTTTCTGCCAATACTGCCTGTTTCATGAAATAGGTTTACACAAACATTTGAAGTTCTACAAAACTGATCATATTCAACAGCCACTTCTGGGCATTCAATTTGAAATTATGCTAAACATTCTTTAATTAATCTTAAGACAGATAAGATTCGATCATAAAAATTTTATGTTCTTCAATAAAAGCTATCTCTGTAGTTAGAACTATTACATGCAATAATAATTTAAGTGTGAAAAAAACTTTTCTTTTCAACTTTTATCTAAAAGAAATTAGAGAATTGAACACGTAAAATACTTAACCACACAATTACCTAAGTGCGTCTGATATTAGAAACAAGTGACATTTTACATGAATAAAGATTCGACATGTTATTTGTTGTCACAGAGAAATCATGACCAGATGTGTTTTTTGAACTGTCGATGCTAGCTGTAGAGAATTATCCACGGTTGAATGGGATGCTATCATAGTGTTAAGTTGAATTATGTGTGTTGTTGGATTTTATTAGCAAAATTTAAAACTAGTTTTTAGAAAACAAATTTTTAATGCACAAAATCCAGAATTTCTATTAGCATTTGCACATTTTTTTCTGATTATTACGACACACCGAAAATGGAATAGTCCACATGGATAACACGCAGAATAATCAAAATGACATGGGTGATGAAGACAGATCACATTGCAAAATATGGTAGACCGTATAACTGCGAAACAAAAATTGTGGAAACGTCAAATAACAGCTGGATGGTGCAATAATTGAGTTCCTTGTTTTATGAAACGAAATATTATGAACAACGGGTTTGAGTCCCGAGAGAACTAAACTGTAGGAAGATGGTTTTTCTCGAGATCAGTGACGACCACGGTTAACCTAAACTATTACGCATAGAATAACTTTTAACTATTAGGCATAGAAGAGCTGGTGATTGCGTTGATTCGCCATAAAAAATAGAGACGTAATTGAAAATGGCGTTGTTACGTTTTCGAGATGTGGTAAAATGTTTATCATCTGAAGGTAGAAAAATCAACTAAATATAGTAGAAAAATCATCTGTAGAAAGTGGAAAAACCATCTAAACATAATAGAAAATAAATTTAAAAAATGGCGAAGGAATATTCCGGGACAGACATATGCAAAATGATTCATTAGGGAATATTTTTTAAAATTGTAAGTGATGCAAATTCAATTACCTAAGGTGACTATAGAGCCTATTTCCTAAGCGATGTAAGAAGTCGCATTTTAAGTAAAATGAGCTGAAGGTTATAATTAAAGAAGATATAACAGATAATATATCCCAAAAGAATGCATTGAATATGCATTCTCCAATTCGATGTTCGACCTTGTTCAAGAATAATTTGTTGAATTAATATATGTAGATAGTTAACATTTCTAAGTTTATAATTAATACTTCAATATTTTGCAAAAGTAATCTTCAAAATTAGTTGATATTAATGAATAAAAACATTATCAAAATATTTTCTTGTTCCCTTAACTTAATTTTATGGAAGTTCAAGGTTATCTACGTTTGGTGTCATCTGTTTGAATTCCTATTTGTTTATCCGCATCTCTCTCTCTCTCTCTTATGTACATGTAATCATCCATCAATTAGTCAACCCGTTGATGTCCTTCAATTCGCATGGCTTCGTTAATTGTCTGTCAAAATATATACATGTCTATATATATATATATACATGTACATATATATATATATATATATATATATATATATATATATATAGTTTATATGTATCTATACAGGCGTAAAAGCGAATATATGGTGCCAGTTTCAGCCACCAGAGTTTGGGTCGTTCAACTCCGTACTTCCGTCACAACTCCTCGCATAATCGAGTACCGTTTTCCTCAAAATTTTTATCAGTTCTCCTTTAGTCATTCATGAATATGAAATGAATGTAAAAACATTTTGAGGAATTGCTTTTATTTTGGAACGGAGATAATAGTCGTATGTAGTGTGCTTTTTTTATCTATTCACTTGTCTGTTTCGTGACGTATGCTTACGGAATCGCTTCCTGTCTAGGAAGCACAGTCGACCGGATGTCGATACGCTCCATAATGGAATAATATTAATAATTAGTATTTGCATCGCAAGAACGTGTACTTTGAAAATTACTGCTAATAACAAGAAAAAATGCTGGCGCTTCTTCTTTCCAAAGTATGTCATTTTATACAGACTGTATTTTTAAATATCTTATGAAATGAAAACAAAATGAAGCGGATACTCATGTCAATGGTATAAATTACTATAATACAAATTTACTTTCATTTTTATAATAATTGTTAGTTTTGTTTTCAATATTTAATCAAAGTAATTTAAATATTTCAAAAACATACTGTCATATTAACAAAACCTGTTTTGCAGAGTTGCTTCTATTTCCGTTAGTATCAATAGTTGCTGTGTATAGTATTATTTATGTGTTCATTGTAGCATATCATTAAATTTCATTAGTTTTGAATTTGTCGCAAAATTGTTTTCTGTTAATTGACTAATTCGGCAAGTGGAAAGTCGTTACAGGACGTGTATCAACCAGATATACTTTTTTAAACACCTCACTAATATAACAGATTTTCCAATAGGGCCATAACAATTTTGAATTTTAATACGAACGTAGCCTTGAACGCTTTTCATGATCTGTCAACGTCAAAATGTCAGTGACAATTAACAATTTTATCATAGTGAAGTTCTCGAACGAGCAATGTTTGAAAATTATTAAAAATTACTACCACAATTCTGATTCGGTGGTGGCAACTTTCAGAGCGTGTCTCCAATTGAGCTCTATTAAAGTTTGAAGAAAATCCTCAATTCATCGAATAATCATCTTCAGCGATGAGCTCATTTTTGTCTTAATGGCTTTGTCAATAAATAAAATATGCGTTATTGGATAGCAACAAACCCACAAGTGCTTCAAGAGAATCCATTACAACCAGAAAAAGTGATTGTGTGGTGCAGATTTTATGCCGTAAGTGTGATTGAACCATATTTTTTCGTCAATGAAAATGATCACCATGTTGCGATCAGTGGAATTCGCTATCGTGGCATGCTGGAAGACTATTTTTGGCCAGAATTGGATAGGCTTGACATCAATGATATGTGGTTACAACAAGATGGTGCCACATGCCACACAGCTGGTCAAATAATTGATCTATTAACACGTTCAGTGCTGATGGCGTCATGCGCCTGCTACTTAAGAGGCGGATGACGTCTTTCGACGCCATCAGCACTGAACGTGTTAAAGAGGAAGTACGTACGGTAACCGTGTAATCTCAAGAAATAGTCCGATCGAATGGTCACCTCGCTCATGGGATTTAACGCCGTTGGACTTCTTTTTATCGGGTTACGTTCTGTCGTTGGTTTATGCCAACAAGCCAATAACGTTTGAGGAACTCAGGGACAATATCAAGCGCGAAATTTCCACCGTTCCGGCTGGTATATGTGAATGAGTAGTGAAAAATTAGTTTCAAAGAATCGATCGCTGCAAACGTGCTCGCGATGGTAATATGAACGAGATCGAATTCCATAGTTAAATGTAACATGTGTACTGCACCTGAAATAAGTTCCAGCCCAATATATCAATTATTATGTTTTATTGAAATACAAAATTGTCATGTCTTTATTGAAAAACCCTATAGTTTCGTTTAATATTACATGATTTTTTATACCAGATTGTGCTCCTTAGGCTATGTAAAATTTACTGTCTCCAATTAAGATAACGTTTCCTATAAGAAAGAGTGTCAGCATTATGTTTTGTGTTAGTAGCCCTTTGCATAATTTATAGTCTTCTTAATAATTTACGATTTGTCATGTAGAAAACATACAACAGAGTTCGTAGTAATTTTATTTAAGTCTGTTAGCTGTGTAATTCGAAGTGTCGATATCAGTAACTCTTCAATTGTTTTGAAGATAAACACTCCTGTACTGCTTTTGCTATATATATATATATATTCGAGTACTAAAATACTATCTTTATAAAGACCATTTCGATAGATTCTTCAGCGATTTTATTTTCTATAAAAATACATGATTGAGCTTTAATTTTCTAGAAGTATACCCATTCTTTTAATTGAGTTAAAATCTTTGTCAAGATTATGAACTTTTATCAAAGAGCAATTTTACAGAAAACTATTCTGTAATTTTTCTTAATTCTAAAATAGACATATATTCCTAATTAGAAATATAATTACTTAAATATAACAATTATTTGAAAACGAGGTGTATATATTAAAGAATATAACGAAATTAAGATTCCGCGTCTTCACTATAGGTCACCTAACTCAACGCACCTTTTCCAATAAACTTCTTAACTCCAATACCAGTCTTGTAATTCTTTCGAAGTTATCTACTTAGGAACACACGACGCGATCATTTGGATGTTAGTAACTGCCTCAAAGCAGGTCCCTTCGAACTGACTCTTCATCATTGGGAAAGTGGGAAAAATCGTACAGGGCGATGTCAGTGCTGTAATAATCAACGCTGAATGCGAAGTCGTGATGTAGTAACCACCTATTCTTAGCCAATTCCAGGCACTTTAAAATTTCGAGATAGGATGCAAAACAATCAAGGCAGTAAATTAAAATTTCCCATGATTCACAACATGAATATCAAGAAAAGCAATGAGCAGCGTTTTGATTTGCTCCTTTGACATCTTGAGTTTCTTTGACCGTAGTTGTCCATTTCCACCCATTCTCTTTGAATCTTGGCATCGTCATGGAAGGCTCATGTTAAATTTCGACCATTTTTTCGCCAAACCTCACGAAAAATTTGATGAAATAATTCGTTGTCCTTTTTATAGATCGCTAATTTGTTGGACCAAAGGTACTCAGCACCACAATTTCATAAATTTATATTTCAAAAATTATAAACGCAGTTGACGTGTAATTTTCAAAACGTACTGCATAGGACCTATCTAGTGATATAATTGACAGGGCTTGAATGTTGTTCTCTTGAGTGCAAAAATGCCGTTATTTACTTACCACAGCTCGATCAATTAGATACTCATAAGTAACAAATCCTGTGCTGTTTCTATGTTGAAAATTTCGAAGAATGACCTCAAATGATTCTCTATGTACAACCGTTACTTCTAATATTTTTTTGTTAGTCCGCGCCTTATTTTCTTACCGTGACTTTCTTTATTTCGAAACGTCTTATAGTACGTACAATTTGTGGTCATATTTTCGAAATTTCCGACACAATAAAACGCTGTTTTCCTTATTTCTTGTTGTTGTCGCTTGTTATCAACCATTAGCTTTTAGCTACAATAAATATATACAAACATTCTTTAATGTATATTGTCTACACCATCAATAAATAATTAAAACACTTATGTATGTTTATATTATATATTACACAATAATTTGTTTAGACTTACTTAAAAATTGGAAAGACAACAGATATTACTGATGATAAATCTATTAAAGCAAAACAATAACTTTATCTATATTGCTATCTGTTAAAAAACAGTTTATTATAAAAATATTGGTATTTGTAAGATGTGAAATCTATTGTGTTGTCGTGAAAGTTATGACATTTTTTATAACAAATGGGACTAATTCATTTATAAAAGTGCTAAAGTCATTTCCATCTACTTTATAGTCATATGTCATATCACAGACAATAGTGCCTTCTAACTACATTTTAGAAAAAGAAAACAAGCACATTAGTTTGAAATTTCATAGAAATCGAAATTTCCATCTATCTTTATAATATGTTATATTACAGATACGAGTTCTTACTCCATTTTAGGAAAAAGAAGACGAGCGCTTTAGTTAAGAGTTCGAAATTTTATTAGTTTGTTCGTTTTCTTCATGTACTACTCTTTTATTGTTACAAAGGAAAGAACACACAAGCTTGTTGAACATTTGATAAAGTTGAAGAACGTCAATGCCAACAGTAGTTCATGAAATACTATGCTGGTGATTTTAATCTTAACGACACAATCATTCATCAGAGGAAGGTTATATTCTCAATGTAGTGGAATTTTCACATATCAGGTTTTTCGAACTTTTACCAAGGAACGAAACAACAATTATTTCGAATGTGGTCTGTCGATATTTGTACTGTTTGAAGGAACTTATCATCCACAAACGTTAATCGTTAAAAGGGTTGTATTTCATAACGACAAATCGATCACACACAAGATTGATCGCCAGTCATAAATAATTGGATCTTGGATGGGGTGCGCTGCCATATCCATCTCATTCGCTAGATGTTGCGCTTTCAGGCATTCACTTAGTTTGTGCACATCTTGGTTTTCAACGGTGCGGATCGCGTACGGAGTTTATTTTTTCGTACAATTTTTTCGCCGTGTTTTACCAGGTGCGACACTTTGAAATTATCTGCTGATGATGACAACTTGGTTGTCGAAATGCGTATACAGAATTTACAAATAGTTAATTGTGGAAAGGGGTTATATATCAACCTTATTGATCAAATTCACTTAGTTTGTTCCGTTCAAAACTCTTTGCGCATTCGACTCGGATGAGGCTGTAAACCAGCGCCTTGTAAAGTTTTTTACCGATGAACTAGATCTTTCTATGAATAAGAAATACGTAGCTTCAGACAAAATATATAATTGCAGAATTTCTCGAATATAATTACCTATGAAAAACATAAATAAAAAATACGTCTGGAACAAAATTTGCACCAGTTTAATAGAGTATTTTTAGCGAAGATGGTAGATTTGGATAATAGTCCGGATTAGGTGTTCAAATATATTCATGAATTACATTATAGTTCTACTGCATATTAAGTTACCGAAAAATTGCAAACATAGTTATCGTACGACAAATACCTCAAATAATTTTTATTACCTAAAAAATCGTCGTAGATCAATATACATATGCTAATAAAGAGAAATACTGGTTCACAAAACTACTGGGAAATGGTACATAGTATACGATAATGATGCGTATCAAATGTGTATATGTTCCATTAGTCATATGCATACTTTATCCATGATAAAATGATGCTCGAATATTGATTTATACCGTTATCAAATATGGTATCATTATTCTCTTGTGGTATTAATGATAACATGTGCCAAAAGAGGCTTTATTTAAGTAATATTAATTTGATATATACTTCGTAAGCAAATATATATTATTAATTACTGTGTTAAATGAAATATACATTTCTCGACGTACTTCTTGATTTAATTGTCGATGTTGATGTTATTTTACAATCTCTGTTCTTTTTAATATTTTATGTAATCTACATTCAACGTTATGTATTTACAATCAGTTGTAATAATAGTAGCTACGGTCACGTTTAATTGGTAATTGTTTATACACGTGTATTTCTAAATGTAAAGCTATTTTTTTTTAATATTGTGTGATTTTACTTCTGGCGATCGGCAAACAATTGCCAGTCAACAGGCAGTAAAATTTTAAAATTAATTAACATGTTTCATTGGTACTGGAGTGAAGTTCTCCATTATATTTAAAACGTTGAATGGGGTTTACGATAATTTTTCTGGTTCACTTTTACAATCGCTTCTTCCCATTATTAAGCAATTACAGCTAAACCTGAAGTATTTTTTAATCTGAAAGATTTTTTTTAACACAGACTAATCAGCAAATAATGTCTTCTTAATTTAATTTACATAACACAAAGAAAATGAGTATAATTACCTTAAAAACATATAAATTGAAACTGATATGAAATTGTTATTTTATGTTGCCTATGTGTGAAATTTTTGATAAGAAGCAGACGACTCTCTGTGTTCTTTATTTGTAATTAAATATAAACATAAATGTTTTTTTTGTATATGTATATCGTACGCTTTAATAAATATGATGTTAGGATAGTTTTAAAATCAATATCATAAACCACAAATTATTCATTCGATTATCGCTGGGTAACTTTTTTTCCACAGTTTTCTGTCTTTAGCACTTTCTCCAGTTTTCCATCTTTTTTCATGTAACTTCGTATGCATAAATAACTGCGAATGCAGCACTCATTTTATAGACAGCTTTCTGAAATTCAAAACTTTAGCCAAAATATTGCTCACACTGCCTAACCGTCTAGGACTTCTACTAAATCTCTCTCGGCTAATCGATGATCTTCCAAAACCATATCCTGTATTTTTGTTACGTTTTCTGGTATTGATGCACTTTTTGGACGTTCTTCACGTAGATCGTCTTCAAGACTTGTATGAGCACGTTTAAATTTCAGCTATCCATTTGTCCGCTGTTCTAATTGAAGTTCATGAATTTGTTTTGGTGCTACACCTTCTAAAAATAAGAGTTTTTTCACTACACGATATTCATTTTTTTCATTGTAAAAAAATACTGTGACACGTCAACTTTGAACACCTGTAAATATACAAATGAACACACACTTGTTCATAAAAAAGTAGTGTAATTTTTAGAAAAATAAAATGACGAACCTAATAGCACCATCTTTTATCGAACGACAAAACTTATTGAACAACCTGGTAATATCTATTACCATGCGAAGAGAGTTATTGTAATTAACGAAAAGCATGTACGGTTGCTTTTCGTTAATTACAATAACTACGGACATACAAATAACTCCGTGTCTTATTCTACTTGAAATATGAAAAGAAACAGGAATATTTAATGTATATTACATAAGTTCATAATGTCCACTGCTGGACAAAAGTCTCTCCCAAACTTTCATTGTGAGATATGTGAGGTTTTTTCCGCGTAGGCTAGACGGGTCGGAAAAAGATAGGGAAAGTATGGAGAAAATGGTTTGTGCAAGAAATATGATATGTTGGGATATGATCGCTCCCTGATAAGGGAAAGAACAAACCTGATTATGGGCCTGCTCGGAAACCATATTTAATACATATGGCCAAGGCTATATATCCCATTTTTGAATACAACGAGAAAAGACTACATAACACAGTTCTAACAAAAATAATCAAAAACTATTACGAAAATAATATTCACTAACTTTTCAGTAGTTCAGTAGTACACCTAATGACAAATTGAAGTTAACCACACATTATAAAATATAATGGAGCATTGTTATATTAGCTTCTTATTAAACTTGCGCGTTTCATTTCCACTCGAACGAGTTTCTATGCTTATACACAGAGCTTTGAAGAATAATTCTTTTATCTCTCTGACATGCATAAAAGTGTTTTGCTAGTTTCAACAAAAATGGGAAATTATTACTTTGATCAGCCCATTCACTCAGTCTAAATTCTATATAGATCATGGTCCTATAATGTTAGTTTGAATGTATTCGGTAGTATGAAAAAACGCAATTGTAAATACTTAAATACATTTGCTTCCTATTGTCCATCTGTTGATATATTGCATTTTGTTAATGTGCAATAAATTCTTTGCCGCACTATTATCTCATTTAAGTATCCTTTTCTAAGCTATCAAGCTGAACACATAATAATCCGAACTAAATATGTAGCTCACGTGAAATTATAAAGATTACCTGAGTGTATGTCAAATTACTACTTTATACCATTTGTACCGGAAAGTCATAACCAGTTTTTTTAACAGATGTCGCTAGGCTTAAATATGCATGTTATGATTTGACACATATGTCATTTTATTCTACTGACATCAGACCTCAAAGCTATACATATTATATTTTGCGAAAGTACTATCATAGATTTATACCTCGTTGAAAATGTCGAGTTTCGTGCCTGAAAAAGTGCATTTGTGGCACGCCCTATTTTTCTTTTAATCAAAAGAAAAAAAACCGCTGAAAGTCACGTTTGCTAGTAGAAACTTATGGTGAGCATGCTCCAACCATAAAAACATGTGAGACAATTCAAAAGTGGCGATTTCGACGTGCAAGCTAAAGAATGTTCTGGTAGACCGAAAAAATTTGAAGATGCGAAACTGCAGGAGTTATTGGATGGAAATCCAACCTAAACTCATAAACAATTGGCAGAAGTGTTAAATGTGGCCCAAGAAACGATAAGCGACCGATCATGAGCACTGGGAAAAATCCAAAAGCTGGGAAAATGGGTGCCACGTCAATTGAATGAGAGGCACATGGAAAATCAAAAAATCGTCTGTGAAATGCTGCTTCAAAAGTATGATCGGAAGTCATTTCTGCATCGAATAGTGAGGGGTGATGAAAAATGAATTTATTTCGACAACTCCAAGCACAAAAAATCATGATTATCACCTGGCGAAGCCGACCTATCGACTCCAAGCCTAAATCGTTTTGATCCCAAGACAACGCTCTGTGTTTGGTGGGACCAGAGTGACGTGGTGTATTACGAACTGCTGAATCCTGGTGCAGCAGTTAATACTAATCGCTACCGATAATAAATTATCTACTTGAACCATGCATTGACAGAAAAACGTCCAGAATGGGCCCCAAGACACGGTAAAGTGATTTTACAACACGATAACGCCATATATTATATAGCAAAAGCGTTAAGGAAGCATTAAAAGTACTTGGATGGGCCATAATATCGCACCCACCGTACTTTCCAGACCTTGCCCGTCCGGCTATCACCTTTTCGCATCCATAGGACACGCGCTTGCAGAGCAGCACTTCGCCAATTTCGAAGAAGTTAGAAAATGGCTTGATGAATGGTTTTGCTCAAAGAACAAACAGTTTTTTTAGGATGGCATCCACAAACTTCCTAAAAGATGGGCAAGATCTCAATGAATTGTTTTGCTCGAAGGACACAGAGTTTTTTGGAATGGCATCCAAAAATTGCCTGAAAGACGAGCAAGGTGTGTAGAATCAAATGGCCAACACTTTGAATAAATAAATTTTTCCATTTTCTTGAAAATTATGTAGTTTTTTTACGAAAAAACCGGTAATAACTTTCCGTTACACCTGATAACTATAAGTTTAATTATTTTTTTGTTTAATCATTTCAAAGACAACGACCATTCTAATTGCTCTTACATAATGTATTCCTTTATATATCGTTATTTATAGGAATTTCTGTGAATTAATCATAATTTCCCATTATTTTATTTTAAATATCATTCTTGGATCGTTAATAAATACAATATTTATTAGTTAAATCGTACAACCAAGACCAAAATTATGAAAATTAATATAAAATGTCAGCTCTGAGTACTGTCCTGACATGTTTTTACATTTGAAACTTGCGTAAAACCCCGCTATGTACGAGTGCATTTTATAATATATATTTTTTTCTATAAATCATTTATTTTCCATCAATGGAGTTATCGATGCGTAACTATTAATAAATAATTTTTTTATTGCTCTGAATAAATTCGACCGCAAAATTGTGGATGCAGCTTTATACTCCGTTACCGATCGCACGCGTATATATACGACTAGCGGATAGAAAGAGGACAGAATGTGCTACGGTACATTAAGCGACAACCATTGTGATCCGAATTGAATACTAGGTTAATTTTTTTCAGTTACAGTTTTTCTCAATGTCGCCTACTTGTGGATGTCAAAATTTTACGATGCATTGTATTGTATTAAATAATATTTGAACATATACAACTAACTTCAAAATTAAGAAACGCCAATATTTAGGCTTGATCCGAATGTTTACATTTATGATGACAATGTTTAATATAAATTTAAAAATATGTTTTACGGTTATTTACTTGTTAATTTTTGGGTTATAGGATCGGGGACAGAAATTGGCACACCTTGCTAAGTAAATACGTTGGTAGCTTAAATTATGCATATTTTTATTTGAAATCATATCGTCATTGAACATTTCAATTTCTTCTAAAATGTTGAGCCAAAAGCTAAAACATCAAGCAAAATGCTCTTTCAAACAGAATTACTACAAAGGGTAGTAGGAAAGTTTTGCAATATGATGCAACAATGAATCGTAGGAAGCTGCTTGTTGCTGTGTGTTGAGGCATGTTCATATTAGATAAGGGCAGTTTTGCGTTATAATTTCGTGCGTGGTTTAAACATAGACCAGTGCTTCGAATAAAGCACTAGATGATGTTTGTCCACATCGCACAAGGATGTTCAGGTAGTATAGAGAATTCCAAAGGGGGAATTTAACTGTAGAGGATGCTGAGAGGCCGGGAAGGCCACGAACGTCAGTTACGGAGGAAAACGTTACTACTGTGAGGAAAATGCTTGGCGAGGACAGACGAGTGACATACCAACAGATAGAGGGTACTTCAGGCCTAAATGCACCAGCAATTTGTTCGATTCTGCATGATCATTTGCACGTGAAGAAACTTTGTTCTTTCTGGGTGCCGCATCGACTGACTGAAGAGCAGATGACACGACGTGTGACTTGGTGCCGGGAGATGCTGAAAGAGTTTAATAAGGGACAATCTCGGTATATGAACAACATCGTGACAGGTGTACTATTACGATGTGCCGACCAAAGCTCAAAACAAAGTTTAGATCTTTGATGATGAGAACACACCCGTAGTTGTCAGATTATGTTGAGGACCGTCTGCGGCCTTGAGGCAACGAATGTGCTTTACTCCCTAGTGAAACTTGGCAGAACTGGTTTAAAGATTGGTTTCGGATGATGAAGAGGTGTATTGAGTGTAGAGGAAATTACTTTGAAAAAATTAAATAAACAAAGCTGTATTGCAAAACGTTCCTAGTACCCTTTGTAAGTAGGCAGTCTCAGCTTATAAATATACATATATAAATTTCTGTGTAATGCCATCTTTTATTTTATTTGCTTTTGCAACTCACAAATATTTTTCAGTTCATAAAATTTTTAAATAATTAAATTTTGAACTCCTTCCGATTGACTCCCAAATAATCTGCTTCTCAAAATATAATATCAAATTATTCATATGTGTATATAAAGGTTTCCCAAGAAGATGTCCTTGTTTAAGGAAAGAAATTTAAACAAAAAATAAATAAAAACGGTAAGGATTAAATTTTATTATAAAATTAATTATTTCATGAATCATTTAATGACCACACACCTAAAGCAAGACGGAATCGTATACACTGCAATCCTAAGCATTCCATTTCACAGTTAGTTGACTATGGACAGCGGTAGCGGTCGTTCGTCCGTCTTCGAAGAAATTCCCAACCGAACGACTGACTTACTGATTGATTACCTGACAAAATCATAGCACGCAATTACTGTCATCTGCATCACAATACAAAACCAAACATCACTACGTAAAACGAATCGCGGGAGTTGAATATTAATGAAAGTAAAACCGTTCATTTCTAGTTGGTATCACTCGTTAGTCATCGAATTCCGTAGGAGTCGCGACTCGCCGCGGACGGTGCTCTATGTACGACCGCATTTCTCGAGACTTTGCTCACCAGACACCAATCTTATTTATCGTTTGTGGGCACAAACTCAGACAAGATAAATCATCTGAAAGTGTACATGCATTTCAATGTATTTCACTACTGTTTTATGTACGTTTGATCTTCGATAGAAGCAACGTTTATATTGGACTACACTTGAGCTTTGACTGGCATATATGTACATACTTATAATATTCCGTAGATAATACTCCTATTATCCTAGTTCAGCACAATATTCTATACATTACATTTAGTGTTGCTCTAAGGTATATTTGACATTACTATGAATAAATGAAATATCTCGAATAAATTGAAAATTATAATAAAAATTAAAAGAATATTAGTTAACAGAGAAATACGAAGTATTTGCCACGAATCAATACTAGGAAATGTGTTAAATGTTGTGAATCAAATTGAAAGCAGTATCGGACTTTTGTAATCATTTGACACATCTTATGCTTATAAATATTAATAATAATAGAAATATGTAATAATAATAGTGGCACGTCTTATATTAATTCGTTATAATTACAAATAATAATAATCCATATCTCGACTCTTTTCAAAAGTTTAATGCCAATTGCAGGGGACATTAGTAGAAGACCATCATGGTACGTCTAAAATCTTTGGCTCTCAGTATTCACCTAAACGAGAAGGGAAGCCACGAAAAATCGTTTTAGACAACAGGTCATAAAATTAGATCCCAAAACCACCGACGTAATAAGCCAGTAACTTACCACTGTGTTAACATTAATCACTAAGGTTGATATATAACCCCTTTCCACATTAACTTTTGTAATTCTGTATACGCATTTCGACAACTAAGTTGTCATCATCAGCAGACAATTGCAAAGTGTCGCACCTGGTAAAACACGGCGAAAAACACCTGTACGAAAAATAAACTTCGTACGTAGTGTACATCTTGGTTCTTAGCGGTGCGGATCGCGTACGGAGTTTGTTTTTCGTACAGGTGTTTTTCGCCGTGTTTTACCAGGTGCGACACTTTGCAATTGTCTGGTGATGATGACAACTTAGTTGTCGAAATGCGTATACAGAATTACAAAAGTTAATGTGGAAAGGGGTTATATATCAACCTTAGTGATTAAGTTAATCAATCACAGGCTCCATCAAATTCAACACTGTGTTAACAGCCGGCTAAGTTATGATAGTGCCAGTAAATGAGGATTCCATATAATGGTATTGACATGACGTGAAATTGCTGACGTTAGTGTATTATTTGAGTTCCTATTTGAACTATTTCCCTCATTTAAAGGGTATATGTAATCCGACGTTTCGACAGTTCACCAACGACCTTCATTAGGATAGTTATGAGAAGGACCGTTTCTTGCTAAACTCATTTATTTCATTAATTGACTTGAAAATCCAAATATTGATAACCTTCTATATTGAACCACTGGGTTACTGAGGAAAAAATTAAATAAGTTGGGTTAGAAGCAGTCCTTCTCCGGACTACCAGATGATGGCAATGGTTAGACCGTTGACAAGTCGTATTACATAAATCCTTCAAACAATTGAAATATCTCAAATAACCTAAATTTAATGGCAAAGACTTTATATTTAGAATGATACGGAGTACATTTTTTTACATGACCAGTGTAGTAAATGTTTATAAGATTGGAGACTTCTAGCATAACAATACACGCTTTTTCGTTACTTAATATTTTCGTTAAAATTAGTTTTATGATTGTTATACTCAACTTATTTCAATTTAGTTTGTCAATAACTTTATTTAGATACAATATTACATCTCTTTGAAAAATTGAATAAACCAATAAGAAATGCCTTTAGTTTCACAACAGTATTAGTTATCACGGTTCATTGAGAGCACAGTTTCATATTTACATTTTTTTTTCTTTTGTCCGTGCTCCATTATTTATGTAACAATATTATCATTACTCAAAGTAGCTAATATTTATGTGTATAAGTCTAGCCAAAACTGCTACATTCTTTCTTGTGCGAAATGTTCAAATGAAGGAAAGGAATTTAATCAAACAAAGTATTAACTAAGATAAAATAATTATAGTAGAATATTTTCCAGAAAAAAAAAACGCAGAATTACTTTTATAACCTAAAATTATCAAAATATACAGTCTACTGATTTAATTGAGTTTCAGCGAGTTTAATATGTAAAACTATTAAAAAGTGTTTATTTTACAGACATTCACAATAACGCGGTATGAATATACGAGGGTTAGTCTATTAACATTCATTCTATTTTATTTTAAAAGTTTTCTGTTGTCTATTTTTAAAAAATATCCAAAAAATTATATGTAAGAGTATGACTCTTCTTTCTAATTGGTTATTTTTTGAAAAAATGAAAGCACATCATAAGGTTATAGCTGTAACATACTCAGTGCCATAAAAGAAATCAGAAATCAGCTCCTTGTTATAACTTTGTTTACAATCAACCTTTGGAATAAACTTTTAAAATACCCAAATTGCCCACCACTACTTTCTTTCGGGTCATAAATATATTGTCATCGCCTGTTATAACAATATATGTAAATCACTTGAAATGGTCAACGGAAAAAGCGTGTCAGTGCGGTTTTATAGCAATCGACGCAATTTATTGATCATTTTCTCACTAACGCTTACTGTTGTTTGAAGCAAGCGACTATTTTTTCTCCTTCTTAATATTTTTAACATTGACAAGAATTTTGGATGAAACTGATTTTTTAAGATTCATGACTAAAACGTTTTATGGTAACTAATGATAACATCTCACTATTAAACACCTTTCCCAATTCGTTAAAACCTTCAATTTAAATAACTTTAACTTCAAAGTGTCACAATAATTTTGTAATTCCTCACTTTTGTTAAACTCATAAAAAGCAATGAATAATATCATATCTCCCTCTCTCGACCAATACATAAATGTATTGACCGACAAAGCAAGAACGCTTCTATCTTACATATCGGAGACTATGTTTCCAGTGTATAATAGACAGAAACTTACATCTAGGCTTTATGCCAATTAAAGAATGTTAAAAGGAATCATTCTATTATTAATAACACCCTATCAACTACATATGTTTCACCGATATCACGGATCGTCAGGTTGATTTGTGTTATTAATGAACAATTCCTTCAGAGTGTATTATCATATCTTTCGATACAGAAAATAATGAATAATATCATATCTCCCTCTCTCGACCAATACATAAATGTATTGACCGACAAAGCAAGAACGCTTCTATCTTACATCTGAAGGAATTGTTCATTAATAACACAAATCAACCTGACGATCCGTGATATCGGTGAAACATATGTAGTTGATAGGGTGTTATTAATAATAGAATGATTCCTTTTAACATTCTTTAATTGGCATAAAGCCTAGATGTAAGTTTCTGTCTATTATACACTGGAAACATAGTCTCCGATATGTAAGATAGAAGCGTTCTTGCTTTGTCGGTCAATACATTTATGTATTGGTCGAGAGAGGGAGATATGATATTATTCATTATTTTCTGTATCGAAAGATATGATAATACACTCTGAAGGAATTGTTCATTAATAACACAAATCAACCTGACGATCCGTGATATCGGTGAAACATATGTAGTTGATAGGGTGTTATTAATAATAGAATGATTCCTTTTAACATTCTTTAATTAGCATAAAGCCTAGATGTAAGTTTCTGTCTATTATACACTGGAAACATAGTCTCCGATATGTAAGATAGAAGCGTTCTTGCTTTGTCGGTCAATACATTTATGTATTGGTCGAGAGAGGGAGATATGATATTATTCATTATTTTCTGTATCGAAAGATATGATAATACACTCTGAAGGAATTGTTCATTAATAACACAAATCAACCTGACGATCCGTGATATCGGTGAAACATATGTAGTTGATAGGGTGTCATTAATAATAGAATGATTCCTTTTAACATTCATAAAAAGCAAAATAAAAAAAATCATAGTGACATTTATAGCAACAAATCACCGTTTTCTGGTTAGGTTTAAAAGTAAGAGAATATTTGGCGTGTTTAAATTGTCTCCATTTTTTATACTCATTCCTGTAACACTGATAAAAAATTGTTCCCTGCCTTATGTAACATCCTAATTGAGGAATCTTTATTATAACTCGCTGGATTCTTTAAATAATGGGACATCAAGGGTCTGGAATATTATCATAAAATTTACAGGCTTATACGTCTTACACTAATTACATTAAATTAATGCCAAAAATTTATTGGCATCAACAACATTCGATTTCATCAAAACGATTTTCTTTCGTGCACATTGATAGGCCAGGAAATCTCTGTTTATTAGTTTATTCAGTTATGTCTGTCAACATTTGTATGCAATTTATTGTAGTATAAAGCCAAAGCTTGCAAAGTAACATTTATTCATTGTTTGATAGCAATCTGATATGAATAACGCGTTGTTTAGTGAGAATCGTATTTTGTGACGTACCCCGGAAATCTAATAATTTCTTGTAAACGTGTTAAGTGGTGTGATCTTTCTGGTAATCGCAATGTTTCAAGTGACCATAACAATTTGCCCATATGAGGAGTTTTCAGACCGATTATTTTTCTTCATGATGCGATACCAACTTGTTTCTAGTCGAGGCCAGATGACCGATTCTAAAGTAGCTATTTTATATTTGCCGCCTGTAGTCAGTTATTTGCATTTGCTAATGTTCTCAGGGTGAACTTCTTTTGCAATTGTCTTTATTCATTCTTAGTTGTAATCTTCGGATATTTCGAATGTATAGTGTTGGCAAGATTCAATTTAGAAATTAATTTAAAAGGGCAACTTTGCCCTACTAGAATTACTATGTGTAGTTCACTACAGATCTAATAAAAATGTCCTAAACTAATGGTCAAAATCTGTGCTTATCTTTATATTATGCATCTAGTAACGTTAAATTAAAAAATAATGTTTTATATACAATTAAAAAAATAGATTCGTTCATAAACTAAATAGTTATTATTAATCAGAAATCATGTTCTAGATGTTATTTCAATGGCGATAGTTAATGATAATACTGACCCATATTATACAATTTTACATCAACAACAAATTCTCTATTTTCTATTATGTTTCGAGGATTTGAAGCGTTCGTGCATATCAATCCGCAATAAAGTCATGAAAACACCAGAAGCGCCGCAAGGACAGGTAAACAGGAACTGAATTATGAATTTCATCACAAATAACTAACATTCTAGTATGGATAATAACATGGATTAAACATCATAATGGTGTTTCTAGTATAGAGATAACTGAAAATTTTTATGCATTAAAATAAAATTTTTAACATAAATTCTCAAAAAATAAATAAACAAATTTCAGGCATGAAAATTGTAAAGAATCTACGCATAAAATAAAAACATTTATTAATTGTCTTAATATGTCAATGTGTACGTTTATGTTTCTCAAGAAAATACACGCCATCATTTCAATTTTAACTGTAATGCTATTTTACGTCTCTTACGTTCCTAATAATATTCTGTGTTTTTACACGAGGGTAGCCGTTTATATTTCGGGAACTGGTTGACAGTAACTTGAAAATTTCATGTCAGCGAAAAAATGGAATTAACTCACGAACATTTTCGTGCAATGATTTTTAATAACTTTAGGCGTGGAATATCTCAACGAGAATGCATCGACGAGCTGAATTCTTTATATGGTGAAGAAGCACCATGGAAAACTACAGTATATCGGTTGGTATTGTGAATTCAAACTAGGACGACGTTCTTTGGACGATGAATTTCGTGAAGGTCGTCTCACAAATGTCGTTGTGTCGGAAAACATTAATGCAGTATCTGAATTGATCGTGCAAGGCTATCATGTGACATACCGTGAGATCGAGACATCTGTAGTAACACCAGCGTGCATAAGATCCTGCATGAAAATTTAATCGTTAAGAAGTCGTCACAGGTGATTTATCTTGGATCTATATGTATGAGCCCCATAGTTAACGGTAGTCGACAACAAAGTTGTTCGCGCTCAAAGCACGTCAAAACAAATGGTCGCCTGTTTTTTCGGAAATACCGGTCACGTTGCAACCGTTTAATTCTTTAGAGAGTTGTAGAACGGTCAATTCCGAATGGTACACAACTATTCGTTTGCCAAAACTTTTTGAAGAATTAAGGAAAACAAATCGAAAACGACAGATCATTCTCCACCTTGACAATGCGAGCTCTCACAGGTCGGTTCAAACAATTGAATGTATGACCTGACAACACATTAAATTGATCATCCGGCGTACAGCCTTGATCTAGCACCCTGTGACTTCTTTTTGTTCCCACACGTGAAGAATAAATTTCGTGATCAACGGTTTTCTACGCCGGAATAGGCAGTTGTGGCATTCAAAACTCATATTTTGGAGATACCGCTTTCATAGTGGCAGCAATGGTTTTCGGATTGGTTTAAACGAATACAAAAGTGCATTGATTTTCAAGGAGAATATTTTTTAAAGCAATAAAACTATTTTCGATAATAAAATTTTTTTTTGCTATTCCCGAAAAATAAACGGCCACCCTCGTATTTATAGTAAACGTGTCCTCCGTAAGCCATTACTTTCAATTTTAAGTGTCCTTAAGTAATAATTTTTAATTAGCCAAAACGAGGACCTAATTCATAATGTAATCATTCACCTAAAGTTTTAAAAGTACTTTATCTTGCTATTTACTTTAAACTTAACACATTCGAAATTACTGTTATAATTGTTTTTATGAACACTATTAAAATGGGAAGACATGTTATTTCAATGACTCTCCAAGCCCAAGTTGTTGTGAACGTCATCTAATGGACATTTCAGGATCTTGAGCAACACTTTCACAAACCAAACTAATATTTTCTTGTGAACGACCACTACGACTGTATTTTTCATTTTTTTGGTCTTCCACGGAACCTGTCTCTTCGACCAATAGTGCTTTCAGATGGACGATTACGCAAACCATAAAATTTACGTAATTTTCTAAAAACTCTTTTCACAGAACGCTGATTTTCATTAAATAATTCAACAATTTGAACGCGTTGTTGTACCGTGTACGAAGCCATTTTTATAAATGTCATACATCACACTTTTTAAATGCCCACATACCCAGACAAATTCAGTGCGTCATCTATATTTTATTTATTCTTAAAAAAAACACGCAATTTGAAACAGCTCTTAGAGAAAAGGACATTCTTTACAGTGGCGGCTCGTGAGTATTTGACATGGTGAGGCAGATAGAATAATAAATATTCAAAATTGTTTACAATTGATTAATAAACTCTATATACCTACTACATATAAAAACAGTTTATATATATTTATATATATATATATATATATATATAGGGCTTCCAGTACAAACAGGGCTGCCAGACGTGAACTGAGCCCTATATCGCGCCCCATTCGATTTTTAAGGGAAAACGAAGTTTCAAAGCAAACCCTTGTGAAACGAAAATAAATATTCTAAAAAATCAAACAAATTCTAAAAACATTAATCGAAAATAAGAACTCAATCTTCTAGGATTTAAAAATAAAAAATAAATACATTCCTATTATAATATAAAATTTAATAATATAACAAATATATAATATATATGTATATATATAAATCAACAACAATCCAATAACAAAATTTCAAAATTACATGCAAAATGAAAATATTTTAAAATACAGAGAATTTCCTTTATTGGCATTGCACGTAGAATTACATTTAATAGATTTTACTTCTTGTATAGCAAAGGTATCCTCCGGTTTTTTGTGTTAGCAAAATAATCAATTACATCATTATAAAGTCGTTCATCCCTCGTCATCGTTTTAACCAATTCCTTTTCGATTGCAATTAGTGCACAGTTACTAAGTCTTTGTTGTCCAATTGTATTTCTAACATACGATTTTATACGTTTCAATGTGGAAAAACTTCGCTCAACGGACGCGGAAGTTACCGATATGGTAACTACTATACTTAGCAATTTAAAAAGTTCTGGCATACAGATGGCTAACTTTTGTTCGTGCATAAATCTTAACATTTCACATGGTGTTTTAGAATTACCAAGGAGTTGCATGTCACTATAAATAACAGCTAATTCATTTTTTAATTGAATTTGATCAAAAAATTTATATTGTTCAAACAAATTATTTAAGAGCCTCTGAGGAAATGCCTTCGAATATTCTTCAAATTTACTTTCTGTTAATAAATCAAAAAAAGCAAGTTTTTCTAAATCAATAAATCTAATTTCAATTTGACTAATAAACGTATCTAGAATTTCGAAAAATAATTTTCTATAATTTTGTTTAGTATCTGGAACGTCATCAATTCTACGCCTTTTATGTGCAACAGATTCGTCAGACATCGAATTTTCGTATACAGTAGGTACTGAAATATGTATCACACTCCCGAAATTCTCTAAACTTATCAAGCGAAAAACGTAATTATTATTATTATTATTGAAATTTCTGTTAGACTTACCGTGTATTGTAAGAGATTTTGATAAACCAGGGTTTGGTCTTGGAAGGTTTTTGACATATAATTGATCTTCTACCGATAGAACAACGAACGTATTTCTTATTAAAAAATCTACAATGTCTTGTGTATTTCTTACATTTTCTAAATCCATATTCACAATTTTTAAATCACTGAAAATATCACTAAACAAATATTAAAATATTTAACCTAACTTTGTTATTCCCCCAACTGCTGTAATTTGCGATTCGGGCCGAGAATGTCAGCCTCGAGTATATTCGGTAGTTCGGCGAGTGTGATTCGATGAGAGGCTCAGTTTAAATTGGCTTCAGACTAAATAATACATACATACATACATTGATATCTAAATAATATCTACTTGAAACAATAAAAATACTCCTGTTAAAACTTAAAACATATTATTTGCGTGGAGGAAATATTGAGAAACTGTACAAGAAGAATGTAAACCTTTAGACATCTTTATATCATTAAATAAATACTTAATTTATCCTATTAATAATGCTTTCTATATTATTAAAAAATTCAAAAATCTCACAATAAAGTTAGAAAAATCTATTAACTTTTTGAATATTTTTTCTTCTTTGTTATCTTAAATATGTAGCTAATACTTTACTGTAATTTCCATAGAAATTGAGAATTTTTTTGACTGCTGTAGTGCGTTATAAATTTTCAATGAGAGGCAATGAGTGACCGGGCCTCAAATATTCGTGTTTAGTAGGGATATACATAGATCAAGCATGAAGTTGGTCGGGGCAAGTATACGCGCTCGTACATTCGCACGGAATTAAAATGAAATGATAAATTTGTACTTTGCTTGTAATGCCGGTTTATTTAAAACTATTTTCTTATTGTTTATAAGATAAATTCTGAATAAAAGATGATAATTAATTTATAAAGAATTTTAAAAGTATACATATTATTCTTGTTATAATTCCAAAATTTAGATGGTGAGGCACTGCCTCACCTGCCTCACCTGACCAGCCGCCACTGATTCTTTAGCATAAAATGTGTCAGAAGTTACCATACATAAGCTTTAAACTTGTGCAATGTCCAAGACGTAGTATACGAACAAATAAAAACGTTATTGAATATACTTTTGGAATCTAACGAGACTACCTCTAAATAAAAAAACCCCTTCAAACAAGCACAATAAAAACTTATACTTTGATACCAATTTATTTAGATAAATAATTGTAGACTCAACATGAAATCACCTTATTTTTACTAAATTTACACTTGACATAATTGTACAAACATCTGAAACTGGAATATAAATACATGCACACATAATTTACATTGTTTAAGCGCATGTTCGTCATTAAATAGTTTAACTAATTACTAATACACATCCATTCTACATCTTTATTTAAACGTCAGTAATCGAAAATAGAAAATATTTTGTAATTTGGAAGTTTGGATTTCTTCCACAACTTCTTTCAGTGTTGATAAGGATAAGGTTGGAGTGCGATAGCGGCTGTTTCTATATTTTTCAATTCAAGGACATTCAGACGATAATATAAAACTGAATAAAAGGTATTTCGTGGATAAGAAAAGAATTTTTCGTGCTGTGTGTTATAGCGAAGTAAAATTACGTAACCGGTTGCAATATTCGTTATAAAGCGAAAAGAGCGACCTGAAATTTATTTGTTGTGAATTTATTTGCAATCTTTCTAGAGAGATTAAGCATTTAATTAAAAAAAACATTTAGACGCTGACAGATTATCATATTTCATAACTTTTATTGTTTTAAAAATCGTTTCTTTGGGAGACCTCTTGTATTTCTACATTTTGGAGTGGAATTATCAGCAAGAATATCCTTTATTTCCTGTTCAATTCATCAACATTTGTCATTTCTAGAAGTTTAATTTAATAAATTGATTATTACTTTTAAGTAAGTGATTGGAATGAATTTGTTTCTTGAAAAAAAAATCAAGTGCGAAATTTGTCAGATCTTATCTTGATTTGATCTTCGTTTCGCTAATATTTTTTGCGTAATATATTTTTCTTTCACATTTAATTATTTGTTTAATTGAAATATCTTAACATGTTACATCTACATATAAAAAATATGGAAAAAATGCGATTATTATTTTCTTTAATTGAAGACAGACGACATCTATTTTATGTAAAAGAAAGTTATATTTAAAAGTTAAAAAGATTGGTCATCGTAATTAGAATGGAAAATAATTATTTTGAAATAGATGTTTATTTAATATTTGTTTACTGAATCCACTGGTCTACGAATTTAAAAAACTGGAACCCAAGAAGGCAAACTTGTGTCAGTTTTTGTATTAAAAAGAAACATGTGATACCGTTCCTCTCGTACAACTTTAGGAAACCTTACGTCGTATAAACGTTAATGCAAAAACAATCAAAGATATAATTTATATGCAAGTGACAAAAGGATTAACTAATTTAGTATCGGGAATTGTAGTGACAAAAGGATTAAAAGAGGGCTGTTACATGTCCCAGATACTGTCTAAGTTCTATGCAGAAAGTGCGCAAATGAATGGAAGAGAAAGCGCAAAGGAATGAGCATGCAAATGAATGATGTAACTACAGTTTATACACCGTAATTTGCGAATGATCAAGTTGTTATGACGGAAGATATTTTTGACATCGATAGTGACCTGTCACTAAAAGTGGAAACGAAAAGTGGAAATTGGGGGTGACTTTAAGTAGAACAGAATATATATATATATATATATATATATATATATACATTATCTGAAAGAAACCTACAAGATAAATAATATTCATGTTGAATGTGTGAGAAAAACGTATAACGAAAGAAAGCAAAAACAAATACATGTCATTGTTAGAAATATAACAACATATAGTTGCCAGATCTGGTTTTTAAAAGAGAATATGGAAATAATTCTAAGAGTCACAGAAATGGCTCTTTGAAAAAGAACAGTGGGAAAGCTCAGAATGAAACGAGTCACAAACGAAAACATAAAAGGAATATTAGGACTACAACACGATATAGTCGATGATATAGGCACGAAACAATTGTCATGGTATTGCCATATACAGAGAATGGAATACCAAAGAAAATAATGGAATGTACAGTATAAGGAAGAAGGAAGCGCGGAATCTCAGAAAAAATTGGAGAGGAAGGATCGGCAGAAAATATCGAAGAGTGGAATGGAGGGTAACATATCTAGAGACCGAAACGCATGGCGATTAGGAATCAAAAAACGGCTAGAAAGGTTTTCTTCAATAACCAAGTATATCATTCTTAGATTAGTGGTTACGATCCAAAATTTGAATTGTGTAATTTTACTGTGTGTACATTACAATTTAGTATTGTAAATTATAGTATGGTGACCAACAAAATAATATTTCTTCATATTATCAATTTATACCTGCGTTTCACAAAAATTGGTGCTCATTTTAGCTGAGAAATAATCTTATTTATTGTTTCAATAAAATCTCACCATACATTCATCACATTCTTTAAAGTTTAAATTATAATAAAGCTTTAATTCGGGCATGATGAAATGCTGAATTTTCTTTCATGAAGGGTTGTGCGGGGATGCTGCGTAAGGCTTTAATTGCTATTTTTAGATAAATTATTAAAATGTCCTCGTTCTCTGCTATATGAAACATTTGAAATTATCGCCCTAGTATTAGTAATTCTGCTTTATCAAATCACCAAACAATGTGTATCTTTTTTAAGCTGGGCCACCCGCCATGTATTCCGATTTAGCTCCGTCCAATTTTTTAGTTAGAAATTTGAAAAAGAAATTTAGAAGGCCTTATTTTGCTAGCGATAACAAATTAAAAAAGGAGATTTGTACCAATTTTGAATACCAACAGATATAATTTTTGTCCATATTATTATCTTGTTTTCTAACAGATGAAGCTATATAATAATTATATAATATGTAAATTATGAAAACTGAAAGAAATACAATCCAATAAGTAGCTTCAGAAGTCAGTTTATTGTATCAGAATAATTTATACTTGAAATAATTTTATACCTATCAATATATGGAATTTCTACTATATATTCGTTTTCTAAATCGTCTGTAATACACGATTATAACAACACGTTTTATAATTCTTTTAACAATACGAAGTACATCATTGCAAATATTTTTTGAACATATACATATATTGCCTGTTGTCTTTCCTATACATTATTAAGGTGAGATTCACTTTTTATTACTTTGAGTTAATATTATTTTCAAGTAGGCCATGCATTTACAAGAAGCTATTTAAATTTTCAATATCTTTTGAGATTTAGTTTGATAGATGCAGTTGTTTAAAGAAGACGTATTTCGTGAAAGTTGTAAGGTGAATAAAATCGCTGTCCTTGATTCAGTGCTTGTTTTTTAAGAAGATGAACACAACTGAAAATTAAGCGGATACACAGCAACCATTGAACAACAATGCTTCCTCGAAAGCCAGGATTTGCCGCTGTTACTCGCTTTAAACGTAGCGACATGAGTGTCGAAGATGAACAATATTCTGAGCCACCAAAATATGGCACCATTCCAGAAATTTTTACATGGCCGAGGTGTACAGTGGCGGAGACTATTAAGACTGTGGGCATGTCTATTGAACATGTACAACACTTTTTGCATGTCGAATTAGGTACGTTTAAGCCCTCTGTTAGGTGGGTGACGCGTTTACTGAATAAAGATCAAAAACGTAAAAGAGCACAAATTTCCACCGACAATTCGAACCTCTGTAATATCAACCCAATAATTTCTGCGTCGTTTTGCTATAGTTAATGAAACTTGTCTCGATTAGTATGTGCCAAAATCTAAACAGCAATCTCAGCAGTGGAGGCATCGTGGCACTCCTTCACTAAAGAAGGCCAAGAATTTTTTCT
>JAVIWB010000082.1:0-134286 GCA_031893035.1 Dermolepida albohirtum | reverse complement strand
TTTTCTTAAAATTCCATCAATTCTGTGCAAATCTCCAAACACCATTAAAAGAAAATGATCCCCAAACAAGAACTGAATCTCCACTGTGTTTAACTATTGGCACAACTATTGGTATCGTCCTTTCGCCTACTTGTCTGCGAACAAAAACGCACCAATTACTTCCAAACTTTTGAAATATTGTTTCATCCGCCCACAGAACACGCTTCCACATTTCCACATCCCAATGTTGGTAGTCTTTGGCTCATTGTAATCGTTTTTTACGATTTGGTTAACGAACAGCAAATTGCCCTTTTAGTCCCGGCTTTGATAAACGTTTCTTTACGGTAGTCAGCGATACCGGATTTTCACGATTTTTATTTAATTCTGGGCGAAGCTGTGAAGGTGTTTATTCCATTTAGAAAACAGTTCCAGCCGCAAATGTTCCTGCCTAGTGGTCATCCTGAGTCTTCCTACACGTTTTTTTGGTTGCATTTCACCCATTGTTATGTATCTTTTTACTGTATCTTGCACTGCATGATACGTTAATTTTAATTTTTGCATTATAGTCCGCAATGACAATTTTTCTTTGTGCAATGTTATTATAGCACTACGAATTTCTATACTCAATTCATTTTTTTTTTGACATTTTGTATGTTTATTCACGAATACTCGTATTACAACTTACTCGGACACATTCTAGACGAATACTAAATTTTTCTTAGATTGCAACCACAAATTCCTATAAGTTGTATCTTAGAACCATTATAATCTTGTAATATAAACAAAGCCCTTTGAAATAAATATTTTCAGGAAAAGTATTAATACTGAAGACAGGTTATAAAAAGATTAAAGGAAATTATAATATTTTATATTAACAAATATGATTATGTAATTACGTAATGATCCAGATATTATTGGTAAACTGCCCAAAAACGCACTAACATCTGTTATTTCAATTGTCCCTACCGAAACCCAGGTATAAAGACAGAGCGATTTTATGGTATGTATCAACTTGATTTCAATTATATAACCTTCGAATTATTTTATTTAAATTAATTTTATCGTCATATTTGAATATGTTTTTCTTATATAGCAATGTTTATATATTTTCTTATTAACATGGAAAAAATTGATTAAATAGATATTTTAAAAGTTCAACTATCTTGTCTTAAAAATCAATTTATAATTATATATTTACGGTCAGTAAGTTAAAACAATCATTAAAAGACGTCATTCAGCCGCCTGTAAGATACAAGTATATAAAAAGCAGAATATTATTTTAAATGTTGTACGAGGCGAGTATCTTTAAGAAAAAAAAATATACATATTAAGCACAACTTCGTTTTATTTATTAATCGGCATTTTTATTGTTCCAAACGTGGGCAAATTTCAGTAACCATCTCCTTACTTTAATACAAAGTGCTCATCTCTCAGCAAACAGTGTAGTTTCAAAATGCCTACATAATTATAGTCACTTACACCAGTCATATGAATAAATTTATTAAGATGAGAAATAAACTAATGTCAATTGTTTTCGCTCTTAATTTTTTATTTCGTAAATGAGAGCTCTCCAAAATTATTAATGGTCGCTTTAAAAATCTAATTATTAATATACTTTTAATTTATTTAAAATTCTTGAATGTTTTTGACGACACACTTCCATGTAAGTATTAAAATTCACATCCCAAAAGAACTATGTAATATTTTAACTACTAACTGCCTATTTCGGGTCACTTATGAATTTAAGCAGATACTTTTAATGTAAGAAGCTGTAAATGGGAGTAGGTAATAATTTTACTTGGTATTAAATCATGTAGTTAATTGCTACGTTCTTTAAAAGTCGAAAGTTTGTTACACATTAAATAAATGTCAGTTAATAAGTATCTTATTAAGTTAAATATGTTACATTAATTACACATTAATTAATTAAAAAAATATGGTAAGACAAGAAATGTTAATTTTTGTCGAAGAATAGAGGCAATAATACTGCGAAAATATTTAAAAATATGTATATTGAACATTTTTATATTTTGTTACTTATATTTCTTTCCTAAAAATTATATGCCCGGTAATTCTCTACAAATTCAACAGTAATAGTACACATTTGCTTCTCACTAATTCTTGTCACGCTCAATTCATTCACCCTCTATACAGTAGATATCATCGTTGTAGATAGTTGCATAAAAGAGCATCAAGTTACTGTATTGTAATTATAGAATTATAATTTCTATAGTCTTATGTAATCAAAATGATTGCAATATATTGCATTACGATGAACATAAAGCTTAATTAAGTTATTAATAAACAGTTTGTAAAATTTAATTATGAACATATCAAGAAATGAATTTATTATTATAAGTCCTCCAATTCAATGATCATTCAAAATTAATCTTTGCTCATGAGGAAAAAGATAAATTAAAGTATTTTAAAAAAGAAAGAACGGAATTTTTCCGAAGATATTAGTAGTTTTAATAACTAGATCTTATTAAAAAAGTACACAAATTTATCAATTTTCTATGCTTCTTACTAAAGTTTTGTTTTATATATATGAAGTTTATTTAGTTTATCATGACAAATTTTTCTTGTACATGTCGACAAGTAGAGGGGAACAGAATAACAGGAACTAGCGGAAGAAGCCCATGCGCATTATGACTGTTGTCTTTGCAAAGATTTACCCGGTATATTGCATTTACATTAAGACCGTGCACATGTGTTGGGTAAAATGAAATGTTTTTGGCTTGATAAGAAAACAATTTTATTTTCAAAGTAACTATTCATTTCTACATCCCTTTCCAATTCTATATTTAGTTTAATAGTGGTCAAGCTTCTTCATACTTTTGTGTATCGCTGATGATAATATATTGTAGTAAGAGTATTATTTTTTAATCAACTTTTATAGAGATAGCCATAGTCGCTCAGGCCCAATTCAATAAGACTTAAAACCACTACCACAAGGTTATCCGTAAACCTCTTTTGAAAAAAATCTGGTTTTTTAAAATTTATATAAATAAGATGGATTTTCAACTTGGTTACTAAAGTCCTAGGTGCAAATCTTAGATTAGTCATTGAATGAGGTTTATAATTCTTTGTGTTGAATAATAATTAATGTGTCTTAAAATATGAAAGGATAAGGAATATAAAGGCGAAAGATATACAGTGTGAATCAGCCAAATGGAATAAATTCGATAATAATTAAATGGAAGGGTGTTCGAAAAAACGCTCAGACACGTCGATTGGGATTTTTAGTTGCGTATTTTTTTAAATAAAAAGTTTATATACAGGGTGTGTCATGTAAAAGTGGTCAATACCAACTTTCTTATTTAAAATGCAACACCCTGTCAATTATTAAATTTTTGGATTCTTTAGAAAATTCCAGACATATTTCATGTACAATGTCCTATACCTATCTTCGACTGTTTCGGAAATATTAAATGTTTTCAGATTAATAATTTTATTTACAATTAAAATAAGATTTTCACATAATAGTTTGTTTACCGAACTATTAAGTGAAAATCTTTAATTGTACTTGTACTTCGTTTTAAAATACCTTGCCTTAGCAAAGTGTTGTCAGTCTCATAACTGTTTGACTTTCGTTAACTACATTTCAGCAAAATAGTTCATTTAACAGAAATGCACAAAATAACAATTCTGCAGATGATTGGTTATGGAGATAACACACGGACACAAATGGAAGTTGCTCACTTATTTCATGAGAAATTTCCAAATTTGCCGCCTATATCCCAAGGAACAATTAGTAAAATAGAAAAGCAGTTTCGCGAGTTTGGACATGTAAGGCAAATAAAAAAAGCAGCTACGAATGCAGTAAGTAATGATACCAAACTGGATATTGTGCTTGAGTTTGAAGAAAACTCGCATACTTCTAGTAGACAAGCAGCGTCAATGTTCGATGTTTGCCATTCATCGATTACTCGCACATTAAAAGAAAATAAAATGCATCCCTATCAAATTATACCAACTCAGGAGCTCATGCAAAACGACTTTGATAGGAGGACGTATTTTTGTGAACAAATGATGACAATGTTAGATAACAATGTAATCCAATTAGAACATATTTTATTTTCTGATAAGTGTACCTTTACGCTTCACGGCCATGCTAATCGTCAAAATTGCCGCTATTGGTCCAGGGAAAATCCTCACTGAATGAGGGAAGAACATACGCAATACCCTGAGAAGGTTAATGTTTGGGCAGGAATTGTTGGAGATCATATCGTAGGTCTTTTTTTCATTGATGGAAATTTGAATGACGACAATTATTTAGCATTGCTTCAAAATAATCTCGTGCCAGCTTTGACAAACTTATATCCTAATCTAGCACACCTACAAGTTCCAGCAAATACGATGTGGTTCCAGCAAGATGGAGCACCACCCCATTACCAAATCAATGTCCGGCAGTACCTCAACCAAATATTCCCGAATCGGTGGATAGGTAGGCGAGGATCGATGGAATGGCCAGCACGATCCCCTGATCTAACGCCATTAGACTTCTTCTTATGGGGATATGTCAAGAGTATAGTATACAAAACTAAACCCCTCGACTTAGCTGACTTAAGAAGACGAATAATAGTTGCGATTAGATCGGTCACACCTGAGAACTGAGCAACGTTAGAAAAAATTTTTATTTAAGATTAGGATGTTGTCAAGACATTTGCGGCGAACACTTTGAACATCTCCTACAGTGACATTAATGTTTTTCTTGTTATTTTTTACATTATCAAAAATTTTTCAAATTAATCTGAAAACATTTACTATTCCCGAAACAGTCGAAGATAGGTATAGGACATTGTACATGAAGTATGTCTGGAATTTTCTAAAGAATCCAAAAATTTAATATTTGACAGGGTGTTGCATTTAAAATAAGAAAGTTGGTATTGACCACTTTTACATGACACACCCTGTATATAAACTTTTTATTTAAAAAAATACGCAACTAAAAATCCCAATCGACGTGTCCGTGTTCGAACACCCTTCCATTTAATTATTATCGAATTTATTCCATTTGGCTGATACACACTGTATATATATATACATATACATATTTATGTAGAGTGTTTCAAATTTCGCATAATTTGCATTCAATTTCAAAAACTTCATTGGTAATTGAAGTATCAGTTATGACATTTATATGCGAAAAATAATATCTGCCAAGTAGCCTCCTCTTGCAGCTCCACAGATGACCACTCTTTTGTTTAAATTTTTAATGACATTTTGACATAATTGAGGCTCTATCTCATCAATGAGACGAATAATTTCATCTTTTAAAGGAGGAATTGATTGTGGATTCTCTTTATAAACCTGACTTTTCACATAACCCCAAAGAAAATAGTTCTTGCAATTACACGTCCAGGAAATTTTTCTCTCAATAAATCAATTGATTCGTGTACAAAGTGAGGTGTAGCGCCATCCTGTTGAAACCTCTATCCTCTAAATCAATATTCATTAATTCAGGCCACAAAAATTCGGTTATCATCCGACGATATCGATCAACATTGACAGTTACAGCTTCACCAGCAGCATTTTCAAAGAAGTAAGGTCCAATTACACCACCTGACCATAATGCACACCAAACAGTAACTAGTTCAGGATGCATAGGTTTCTCATGAATAATTTGTGGATTTTCCTCACCCCAGATAAGGCAATTTTGTTTATTAACATACCCACCAAGTTCAAAATGTGCCTCATCAGAAAACATTATTTTTTGAGAAAAATCAGCTGGTTGTTCATTGATGAAATTGCCAATGAACAACGTTTTAAATGATCTAATGGGTTCAGTTCCTGTGTCCAAGTTGTTGTGAACGTCGTCTAATGGACATTTTAGGATCTTCAGCAACACTTTCACGGTCTCTTGAAATTTTTTAATAATTCCACTAACAGTGCTTTCAGGTGGACGATTATGTAAACCATAAAATTCACGTAAGTTTCTAAAAACTCTTTTCACAGAACGCTGATTTTCATAAAATAATTCAACAATTTGAACACGTTGTTGTATCGTGTACGAAGCCATTTTTTATAAATGTCATACATCAAACTTTTTAAATGCCCACATACCCAGACACATTCAGTGCGTCATCTATACTTTATTTATTCTTAAAAAAACGAGCAATTTGAAGCACCTTTATATATATATATATATATATATATCTTGCTTTTATATTCCTTATATACTATATACATATATATGTATATATATATATATATATATATATATATACATTCAATCTATTTTTAGTATGAACCGATTGTTTTGAACATATTTACGTGACTTACCAATTGTCACATCTATTTTCTGTTAAGGAGTTAAGGGGCTAAGGAGAACATGTACACATAACAGAACCAAATGCCTACTAAATCTAATAAATCATACTAAGCATAACTAAGTAACAAAGGAACTGGAAATAGAATCTATATTGATAAACCTAATACTACCTTGGGAGGTACGAATATATAAACTAAGGAAATAAATCAGCGAAGTTCATATGTATGAGAAGCTCAAATCAATATTAGAAGAAAGAAAGACTGGGAAAAATATAAAATATGAAAGAATATTATTGTAAAGGAAACGAAACCAAGAAGTAGTAAACTAAAACTATTTGCCGAAAAAACAAACCTACATTAATTGTAGGATTTAATAACAAGGTAGTGTTTCATTGTAGCAATTCTACATAAGTCGAGGAAACATATTCTTGGATCTTAATTTAAATAGTTATTTATAATTCGTAAATATAAATTATAAAATTTACAGTTACGAATTATAAATGTAATATTTAGAAATAAAGACACCTATGTATGAGTGTTAAATTCGCGCAAGGCCATCTTCATGTGTTATTTAGTAAGTGTTCTTTCTACCAGTGCACTCAGGGAAGGGACCGAGTTTCCTGTTGCGTGGGTTTTGCACCCACTAAAAACCTCACTTTAGCAAGGTGAAAACGCTATCCCGGAACCGTTATTTACATTACTTTAGGATAGCACCTTATAATTATACTTAATTAGCTGCCGCCGTTGCTTCGGTCTCACTTTTCTTCGTTTTTAATACACTCTGCACGAACCTAGTGATCTCCTGCTAGCAATCGTTTCATTATTACTTTTCTGTTTTACATTTTCCTAAATCTTTCTCTCTTTTTTCGTTTAAGTATTCATACCATCTAAGGTATTGTCCTTCGATTAGGTATATCATGTTTTTAGAATGTATTGGTAGATTCGGTAAGCTTTTCGGTTTTTATATGTACATGTTTTCATTAACTTCCAGAAAATCGAAGCAACTAAGTCCCTTAAATAGGTACCAAAAAACAAACCAGTTCATATTAAAAATATGCTGACGTATACCTTTAGCCCCCCGTCGTCTGTCAAAATTAATGAACCTAGCGACAAAATCAATAGCCCATTACAACTAATACAAACACAAAAAAATTAATTCAGCACTATGAATCTCTGCTAACAGAAAACAGACAGAAGTTCAGATAAAAGGAGAAGAAACAGATAACAAGGCAATAAAGAAAGCAATGAAATCACTAAAAACAGAAAGTTTACGGAATCAGGATAAATTTATGCAGTTACCGGTAACTGGAACCATGAAACTATATGAAACATTAACATATGTATGTATATACCTACGAAATGTATGAATATAGAAAACATGCCAGAAGAATGGATAATAGTATACTGCATCGATGTATATAAGAAAGTAAATAAACTGGAGTGTAGTAATTATAGAGGTATATCGTCGACGAGTACAATAAGTAGAACATATAGAAAATTAGTTCGAGATTTAATAGAACAATAAACACGAAAGTGGGAAAGAGGAAGATCAATGTAGTTTTAGAGCTGGCAAGCCGTATACAAACACCATTTTCCGCTAGAGATAAATTAGCACTAGACTCTGGCAAGAAACAGAGCAACGCAACTAATGTTTGTCGATCTACAGGAAGCAGATAATAATATACCAACTACACTATGGGAAATCCTCCAACAGACAAATATTAACTTAATCTTATATGAAGATATGAAAGTTTCAGTAAAAATAGAGCATAAAATATCATAACCATTTACAGTTAATAAAGGATTATGTCAAGAATATTGCGTTTCTGCAATCCTATTTAAAATATATGTGGCGAAGGTTTTAATACTTTAGAAAAGGAAATGTAAAGGAATGGAAATCCTAATTTACACTAGAAATATAGTATATGTAATTATAAAAAAATTGTAATGAATATTTAATTCACTTCGTATGGTGATGTATTAAACAACTTTATGTTTTAGTTATAAACTCCACCATTATATACTAAGGTTTTCTCTAAACAAATTAATACTAGACTCTAGCAAGAAACAGCAACACATCTAATGTTTGTCGATCTACAGAAAGCATATGATAATATACCGACTATACTATGGGAAATCCTCCAACAAACAAATATTACTTAATCTTACATTATTACCTTCTTCTTGTTAAAATTGCTGTACTTTATGTGTGACAAGTTAGTGTTATTGTTAAGGGGTTAAATGTCCCCTTAATCAATATAACTAAATAATAATAGAGATATTATTTAATAGAGAATGTTTATTTGTGCGTGTCTGGCTAGCTGAAGCGCTGTAACAAATGCAAATAAAAAAGAATGTAAAAGTAATTGAAGGAGTTAATAATTAGTAATTGTGTACAATGAGCATCAAAAGTCCAGGACGTGTGTTAAGCTGAAAGGAAGATTATTAGTGGAAATAAAACAACAGGATTGCCCTTAAAATTTTATTCACTAAGTTAAATTAAATATTAAAGCTTGAGTATATTAAATAAAGATAATTAATAAGATCGAGAGCAACAAATAAAACAAGATAATCGTAATGGCAAAACTGTAACAACAGTAAATCTGAAGATATTAAGCTGTTTAACAAAATATAAAAAGGATTAGATTAAAATATGTATCGGACGATACGCAAAATACTTGCGGTTTGTGTATGTATATCCTGGGCTAGGATGTTAGGTATATTTTGCGGTCGCAAAATAACTACGTGGACACAACAAGCGCGGGAAAACACCTTCACGATCACGTCAAAGGGACACGTGTGAACTTTGTCATGGTCGGAGAAGAAGTCTTTGTGTCTCACAGGCGGCGACTTTTTAAGAAACCATCCATAACTAAGGGGTAAGGTGTACTGGTCATATTTAAATCAACCAATAGCAAAAGAGAATAGGCACGCTAGAAATTGGCGCGCTAAAGATATTGGCATAAATTAAAATTGTGATATTAATTTCAATATAAGCACCTAGCAGATAGATATCTAGACAGAATAATAGACGTCCATTCTGTGTGAGAAATAGAAGGATTAATATTTGAATCTATATTGCATTTAGATATCAATATGCGGAATTAAAATTAAATGTGTTAGTCAATGGAAAATTGTCAAAACTCGGCGTCCTAGAAACGACGCGGTAGGAGTTTATTACAACCTGACAGTACGTGACAAATACAAAAGATTCCTGCATTTATATGTATCACAAAATTATTATTTGTATATATGCGGAGCGTAACAATATGAAGATATGAAAGTTTCACTAAAAATAGAGCATAAAATATCATAACCATTTACAGTTAATGAAGGATTATGCCAAGAATATTGCGTTTCTGCGATCCTATTTAAAATATATGTGGCGAAGGTTTTAATACTTTAGAAAAGAAAATGTAAAGAATGGAAATCCTAATTTACAATAGAAGTATAGCATATGTAATTATAAAAAAAATCGTAATGAATATTTAATTCACTTCGTATGGTAATGTATTAAACAACTTTATGTTTTAGTTTTAAGCTCCACCATTATATACAAAGATTTTCTGTAAAGTACAGCAATAATATATATATATATATATATATATATATATATATATATATATATGCATGACCTAAAACAGAAGAACTACTAATTATTTAGTCACTAAAAAATTATAAACATTTATGGAAACTTGAAATGTGAATAGCGAATATCGGAAGAAAATTCAATATTGACTATTGACTATCCATGTATCACATTAAGAATTAAATTAAGCCTAAGTACTTACTATTCTACACAATAATACTCTTATTTAATAATATTTTCATAGATATATATTTGAAAGTTCTTAAGTTCAAAACACTTAAACCACATATAAGTTAGAAATATTTTGTAAATATTTGTAATTGTCGTTGAATTAGTATAATGTATCCTTGTATACAATCACATATCGTATAGAACCCCATGAAGCTAAAAAATTCATATTTAGAATTGATTCATAAATACAATAATAGTATGTTATTGTCATATGTAGAAGCTTATATTAAAAACTATCGACGAATTAAAATTAAAACATAATATTTGGTACAGGAATTTAAATGCGAGTTTTAAAATCATTTAAGGAAAGTATTGCTGTTGAGGTGGATTGATTTTAAAGAAGCAAATCAAGATAAAAAGAGGAATAATTCAAATCAAATATATAAAATATCAGGTACATAAGTAATGTATTTATTTTACAGAACTTTTCAAAACTAACGTTTTCCATAGAAATATAAATCTTATAATAAATTTTGAAAGGGGCATATCAAAGTATAATGCTTTAATATATAAAATATTTTAAGAATATAAATCAAATTTTGACAAGTCGAAACTGAATTTTTAAATATTCTATTTGAGAAATTTAAAATACGAATTTTGGGTACCTGCTTAATTAAAATACAAAACAGTGTGAGAAAGTATATAAATTTTTAAAACTAGCGTTAAAAAATCACATAAGCCATGTATTTGTATGCCTACCAAGGCACTGCAATTAAAGCGAGAGTAGAAAAAATTATTGGAAACCAGCTGTGTTGGAAATATGAACAAACGGGATGAAGAAAAATATGAACTTTCTGATGACTTGAGATAAATTAATAATTATGTTTTGGCTATAGCAAATTTCGTAGTAATATTTCGTGCGTAGAAAAATATTAGTTATTCATTTCAAAGTTATTTACGATTTCATATTTTTTATTTCTAAAGGCCCGTAGTTAGTTTAATTCTATTATAGTTTTCTATTAACATGATCGATCGTATAAATACGTGTAATGAGGCTAATTTAAATTTAAGGAAATAAAAATTCAAACTTAAATATACATACATAAAATTTAATTGTCAAAGTTAATGTAATGTAGTTTATTGTTTATTTAATATATATTATATATTCGATATGAATATACTATACAGTTTAAAGAATCAGTTTGATTTTATTTAGTAGAATGAAATTTTATTAGTATAAATTTTATTCTGCACTCTGCATAACAAAAGACTAACGAATAAAAATAAAGAGTATTAAATGAATCACAAGTAAGAGGTATTCCAGTGTCTAATAAATTGATTAAAGTGATATAATTAAAATTATTAGAAAACAACTTAATATGTGCACAAAAATAGCTATCCTAAATTAATACTTATAAATTACATTTACAACGGACAATTCTGATGCAGCTGTATTGAAATTATTTAAAATCCGCGAATATGTTTTACGGTAAAGTACCGAATATTGTATGAGGGGAGATTACTGAGTTCTCTAGTCATGCGCTGTTATTTGCCAATGCATTAAAATAGCAAAACGTAAATGTTATTTATATGTATTAATTTAGGACTGCTATTTTTGTGCACATGATTGTATATATATAGTAATGTGCAGTCCTGAATTAATATTTCATTCATCTGTCGTTTGTCGGTTTGTAAAACAATGGTTTTGTATAAGCCATGTTGAACTCACGAATAATTTCTAAACTGATATAGAAGAAGTACGCATGCGCCAAACGCCAATGACTGCCAACTATTTATCGTTAAGTCTTCTCTTTCGAATGCAGTGCCTCCCGCCTCTGTAAACAAATCAGTATAGCCGGTGATGATGATCCTCCATTTAACCTTTAACCCTGTATATCAATACCGCTCAGTAATATTTTACTGAAATTTTTAAAAAATAAATTAAAACACAAATCTCTGGGAATAATGACCCCCCCTGTCGTTTTGCGCATCACCTTATATAACTTAAATTTCAAAAATTAATTTTGTGTTTTAATTTAAATGAAGAACAAATTATAATTCCAATAAAAGTAATAGAATTAATTTAATTTTAATTAGGTTCAAATGTTTCGATTATATTGATTATAAATACCTTTAAACTACGTTCCGACATTTTACTGACATTAATATTCAAATACGAAATTGATAATGAGAAAAAAATCAGTCTGATTGTCTTCGAGTGTATGACCAAATTCTTGCTTTTATCTCGGGTCTAATTCTTTTATGCCTTTCCTCTAGTATTCTCTCATTTTTTAAACTTAGCTTCACTCTACCTTTGGCAGCATATCGTCGTGTCAATCTTAAATTGTTTTCGATAATACTTACATCTGATTACTAATTTTTTAAAAATTATTATTTTTTATTTGACATTAAAATTTAAATTAATTATCAACGTTCTTTGATGTTTCTACTGAATCCTGTTACCGGCAATACTTGCAAATATAACATTATATGGAACATAAGATAAAGACTGTCTCGTACTAGTTATTTCTTTATTTATATTGACATAAGAAATCTAAAAATAAAAAATCTTTTAATCGATATAAAAAACTGTATGATTGTTTACATAGTAGTGTGAACTACTATCTCCACAACTTGTTATATCTTTGAATAATTTTATTTTTAGAGGCGGAGAACTTTAAATTGAACTAAAACATAGAAAAATGTTTTTAATATCCATGAAATTGTCTTTATTTAAAAGATAATTTTATGGCATATATGTTCGAATATGATTTCGGGCATATGACGGCTGACGCGTATATGGTGTAATCTGGTAGTTCAATTTTCACACACTCTTCGCAGTAAATCAGGCTGTAGACATGCGACTTTACATAACCCCAGAGAAAATAATCTAATGGCGTGAAATCGCACGAATGAGGTAGCCAGTTAACAACTCTATTTCGTGAAATTGATCATTCGTCAAGTGTTTCAGTAAATTAATTGTATAGTGCGCTGTGTGGCATGTGGCACCGTCCTGCTGAAGCCACATATTTGTAACATTAACGCCTTGCAATTGAGGCATGGAAAGTAATCATGTCTCTCTACCGCTCATCGTTGACTGTAATGTCCTGACCATCATCATTTTTGAAGACATATGGACCAATGACTCCATTGGCTCATAATGATACGTATCCCGTAAGACGTCGTACAGTTCGTCTTAGGGATGCGTATTATTATTTAGAGTAAACGCATTGCGAAAACGATCCAGGATTTCTCGAACTAATCGCTCTGATGGACGATTATGAGGACCATAAAATGCGCGTAATGCCCGATGAGTTTCTCGAATTGCACCATGTTTTTCAAAAAAAAATTGAACAATTTGCGAACGTTGCTCCAGCGCGAGTCTATTCATTATGAATTACCAAACTAAACTAACTCCAAAACAATCGAGAACTGTCAAATCGACTGTCACAGAAAACAGTACTGTCAATTAAAAGTTCTCCCCCGCCTTCACAAAAAAAAACACTTTATATTATTTGTTTTAATATAATATACATGTATATATATATATATATATATATATATATATATTACCTACAACTTGCATCATGTTTCTTTTCTTGAATGTTTTAAAACCGACTTTAGCTAACAAATGACATTTTTAAATTTTTTAAATTATATTTCCCATGTATGCCTAGTACAATGCCTGGCATATGAAAAGCGTACTTGCAATGTTACAATTATCAAATAAACTTGTCCACAACTTGTCGAATTTGACACAAACATTAATTCGGTAACAACAGTAACAGTCGAACTGAAAAGTCCCCGGCCTACCATAGTAAAACACAGTTTTTTGGCAAAATTCGATTTTATTATTCAACATAGTTGCCTTCGAGGGCGATACACCGATTATAGCGTTCTTCCAACTTTTCAATACCATTTTTGTAGTACGAATTGTCTTTAGCCTCGAAATAGGCCTCAGTTTCGGCGATCACCTCCTCATCCCTGCTAAATTTCTTCCCGGCGAGCATTCTATTGAGGTCTGTAAACAGGAAATAGTCGCTGGGGGCCACATCTGGAGAGTACGGTGGATGGGGAAGTAATTCGATACCCAATTCACTTAATTTGGCCATTGTTTTCATTGATTTGTGACACGGTGCATTGTCTTGGTGAAACAGCACTTTCTTCTTCTTCATATGGGTCCGTTTCTTTGCGATTTCGTTCTTCAAACGGACCAATAACGCTGTATAATAGTAGTTGTTGATGGACTGGCCCTTTTTAAGATAATCTATGAAAACTATTCCATACGCATCCCAAAAAACTGACGCCATAACTTTTCCAGCTGACTGTTGCGTCTTTCCACGCTTTGGAGCCGGTTCATCGCGTGCAGTCCACTCGGCTGACTGTCGATTGGACTCTGGAGTGTAGTGATGAATCCATGTTTCATCCATTGTCACATATCGATGCAAAAACTCGGTTGTATTACGATTTAACAGCTTCAAACACAGCTCAGAATCATCAACTCGTTGTTGTTTTTGATCGAACAGAGCTTCCGCATGCCCAAATATTCATGCACGATGTGTCCAACACGTTCCTTTGATATCTTTAGAATGTCAACTATCTCGATCAACTTTACTTTACGGTCATTTAAAATGATTTTGCGAACTTTTTTGATGTTTTCGTCGGTGACAGCCTCTTTTGGTCGTCCACTGCGTTCGCCGTCTTCGGTGCTCATTTCACCACGTTTAAACTTAGCATACCAATCAATTATGGTTGATTTTCCTGGCGCAGAGTCCGGAAACTCCTCATCAAGCCATGCTTTTGCTTCAACGATATTTTTTCCCTTCAAAAAGCAGTACTTTATCAGCACACGAAATTCTTTTTTTTCCATTTTTTTAAATAACAAAAGTAGCTTCACTTTTAACGCAATACCTCAGTAACTAATGGTCGGATTGCTGTCAAATTTTGACACGTTTCCTTTGAAGGTTAGTACTATCTAAAAAAACATATGGATTTAATAACAGTGACGCCATCTATATGTCAGACCGAAGACTTTTCAGCCGGCCTGGTAGTTGCTAGTTTTCTTTGTATATATATTTAATTCCTATAGCTATTCGGTCATTCACTCTTCTTTGTTGATAGTTTTTATTCATTAGGTTTGCTTCTTTTATTTATTTTGTTCCTCTTTTTTATCTATTTGTTTATATCTGAGTCTGCTAGTTCTATTGAGAATTCGATAATTTACAATCACGTTTTTTGGATTTATTCACTTGTTTTTGTTATTTTTATTATCCCGTCCCTCAATTTATCATTCTCAGCTGGAGTTCTTTTACTTATCTTTCCCGCTCCTTCTTTTCCCCGCGTTATTTTTTTTCCTTTAAGCTTTCCCTTATATTTGTATTTGTTATTTATTATTGTTGTTCTACGTAATATTAATATTATGTTTAATATGCTCGAAAATCCGCTCAAATACAGTATTTCATGCATACAGGGAACCGAATTCATTTGATTAATAAGTGATACTACCATATATTACATCGACAGTGTTTAATGTATCCGAAAATCCGTTCAAGAAATTTATGCACACATGACATTGAATTGGTTTGATTTATAGGTGATACTATCGAATATTGGTTCTTTTACAAGTTACAACATGTAACAAACAAAAGACGTAATTATAAATCATCCACTTTTCGTATTAATGAACGCGTAACAGCTACTACGTGGAGCCCATAAAACTGCGGACTTTGCAATCGCCTATTGATTTATTTTTACCCGCAATTAGTCACAATAGCTGCGTGGCGCAGTTATTTTTTAAGAGTCGTAATAAACTAATGCATTCATTTTGTAATTTAACGTATAAACCCATTTATAATCCAGTAACGCTTGACAATTTATGCGCTTAGAGGAATATTTCGTATATAACTTATTCTGATTATATAACATATACGCATTCCCCCAGATATACAATAATGTCACCGAATTCAAAATGTTAGGGACAGGTCACTGGAAATGATTGAATCATCTGTTTTTACCTATAACGGTGCTAAGTTTCTTTGAGTACCTTTGTGAATAATTAAAGGTGCGATATATATTTATTTAATATTTGGAAGGATGAGTCAATATATTACTTTTGTATATACGAGGGAGCGTTTTTATATTCGCGGAATGGGGGACAAGGGGTGGAAATAAAAAAACCAAATTATTTTTCTTTTTCAATATATTCACCTGCAAGACGGATACATTTTTCACATCTTTCAATTAATTTATTTATACCCTCATAAAAAAATGATTTCTCTTTATTTGCAAAATACGCCGAAACTGCCTCCTTGACTTCATCATCGGCAGTAAATTTTTTACCCCGCAGCTCTTTTTTCATTTTCGGAAACAGGTAATAATCACTCGAGGCCAGGTCTGGGCTGTAGGGTAGGTGATTCACAATTTCGAAGCCCACCTTATGCAGGGCAGCTAACGCAACGCGGCTCTTGTGGACGGGCGCGTTGTCGTGCAAAAGCAGAACACCTTTTGTCAATTTTCCCCGTCTTTTCTCTTTAATGGCTTCTTTTAGTCGCTCTAATATTGGAGCGTAATATTCTCCGGTTATAGAAACACCTTTATCTTTATAATCAATCAACAATATTCCTTCCAGTCCCAAAATACCGTTGCCATGAGTTTCCCAGCTGATTGTGACACTTTAAATTTCTTGGGAGGTGCTGTGCCCTTTTTATGCCACTGCATGGAGTCTTGTTTGGACTCAGGTTCATAATGATGAACCCAAGTTTCGTCTCCAGTAACAATTCCACTCAATACACCATCCTTGTCTTCATTACAGAGGTCCAAAAATGCACGCGAACACTCTACGCGCTGTTGTTTTTGCGGCGGCGTGAGCATTCTCGGCACCCATCTTGCGCTGACCTTAGACATGCCCAGATGATCGTGTAGGATTTTAAAAATTTTTGTATCGGATACTCCAACCATTTCTGCGAGTTGTTTCTTCTTTAGTCGAGCATCTTCGAGTACAATTTGTTCAACTTTTTGGATAAGTGCTGGCGTGGTCACCTCAATGCTCCTGCCCGGCCCCGGGTCGTCTTCAAGGGATTCCCTTCCTTGTTTAAATAAACTATGCCACTTGTACACCATGGTTTTTCCTGGACAAGAGTCGCCGTAAACCAATGACATCTCATTCATTATGATCGCGACTGATTTTCCTTGCCTGGTAAGGAACTTTATAACGGCACGATATTCGATTTTTTCCATATTTCACTTTTCACTCCTGATTATGTTACTTGGTTGACGATAGCTCAAAGACTAACTGTCTAATAACAATGAAACTTCGTATTTATACTAATCATGAGTCGCTGCACAGGCCACGCCCCCAATGCGCCTACTCACCCCTCTACAACCCGCTCATTCCGCGAATATAAAAACGCTCCCTCGTATTATAATAACAATTAATATTTAGAATTAATCAAATTAGGCTAATATAACCTCTTTCCACAATAATTTTCGTATTCTGTATACGTATTTTAACAAATAAGTAGTCATCATTAACAGGGACACCCTCCTCACTCTCCGAAATGATTTTTTGGGATAATTTAGCTCTACGAGCGTCTATTTATTGTCCTCTTAGGGGTTACCAACAGTTTCTATTTTGATAATTTTTGGTTCAATTGCTGATCGGTGGTTGGGTTGGGTATTATAGTCGATTCTTCCAATTAAATTTCTAACGCGTTTCACTGTTTGAGACTAAATGTTCTGCAGTTCCCCAGTCCTGGTTTTAATATAGCGAGGATTCTTATATTTTGTTGATGTTATATCTTCTCTATAATCCACAAGAAAATGTTTATATATTTAAATAAAGAAAATAAACAAATCCATAAAAAGTCTTATTACATACTATTTTTACTTGTGACGCCACAAGAGAAAAGGAAAAGCCAAAAAAAAAATATACGGATCCAACGGCCAGCGCTGACCAACCTATTTGAACGATCTTATCTCGTACAGTTTTCTTTTTCTCAGGGTGCCGGAAAGTTAGTCAACGATGGAGTGGTTATACCTTTTTAATCTCTAAACAGGAATCATAGGCGCTCCCTGTCTGTGTAACATTCCCTACGAAGATAGTTGTTGGAGGGACAGGAACAGCACCTACACGATATGAACCCAAAACTACTTTTCCTGGGCAAAAAAGGATGCAAACTAGGGAAAATATAATGGCCTTTTATTTCATCGATTATTTCTCCCTGAATGATGTTTTAGTATTTCGCAGAAAGAATTACTTTTGTTTATTATTTTTTGCCAATGCCCCATCATTACTTCAATATAAAGAAATTTAAATGGTTGATCTTTTTAATTTCCTTTCAAAGAGAAAGCATCACTGTCATGTGTTGACTCTTGTTGTACATTAATTTAGACATTCTTTTCTCATTTGGAGTTGTTGAGAAAATATGATAAATATGTTTTATTCTAAAATTTCTAATTAGCTACAATTTTTTTTATTGCTTTTCTTTTTGCAATATTAGTTTCTTAGATTTCCCTTGAATAATTATTAATTGATTTTTACCGTTGTCCTAAGCTAATTGTTATATAATTCAACTGATATAAAAGATTTTTATGTAACTATTTATATACCTACTTACATTGAGTATTTTATTAGTATTCCATACTACTCTTCGGATTTATCTATAGGATTTTATAGCTGTACTGCTACCGCTCTCTATATTATCTGTTCTAACGACGAAGTTCCTATAAGTTACTGATTAAAACTGGTCATCAGTTTTTCTAATATGTCATCAATTAAGTCGTTATTCTATTGGCTTCTCATACTTTACTTCAACCACTTCCGTAAAGGCTTTCCCTCTTCTCACTTAGAAATATGTATTCGTTTACTTTTAGAGTAGTTTTTCTTTGTTCAGTGGCTTATTTTTTGAGTAGTTTTTCTTTTTTTATTGGCTTATTTTTTTAATGGTTTTATTCATTCTTATTTTTTGCAATAGTTTGGCCACTTCACATTCTCTAGTTTACCAAATGGTTTTCAATACAGCTTATACATTTTGCTTTCTCTACAAGTCTCTTATACTTCGTATAATTTTATATATTATTTCATTATATATTTCATTTTCATAATTTATTGTATAATAGGATATTATATATGTACATACTAAAGACATTAGTTTATTAGTTATAAAAGTATGTGGAACCCTTTAGCATTTCAATTAAGTTATACTTAAGTTTCATTTATATATATTTTAATTATAAGTTTAATATTTTCTAAAATCTAATTGTAAACTTCCTTCGAGTATTATATTCAATAAGTTAACATTGCTTAGATCACATCTAAGTGAATCAGTAGAAGTATTCTTTTTCGAAATTGTGGAATTCTAGGTACTGTTTACCATTCTAATATAATTAATTTGGCTTGCATTTGTATCAGTAAATTCTAAGATTATCTCTTAAAAGTTTTTGTATCACATACTTTTGTAAGGGATCATTTACACTAATGCTTATTTCATTACTGTATTAAATTAGAAATTGAAATAATTTAAAGTCTCTGCAGTGTAGACTGCCATACAGATAAGTGCTATCGTATGCAATCACAGGTATACGAGTAAGTATTAAGAGTTTAAATTCACTGTGGAGTTCGAATAAAATAATTCATGACCTTCCTTTTATATAACATAATAGCAGTGCTACAGTCTTACATCCATACACAGTGATGAAACACTCCACGGCCATACCTTTAAAAATTGAAAGTATGTTGCAAAATATGCCTTTAAATCAGAGAAATTAATCAGATCCATTTAAAATTTTGCAACACTCACTCGTAATATACATATTTTGCTACACATTTTTATAAGGGTGTTTCTTTTTACAGTATCTTTGGTGTGCCCAAATTTTCAATATGTTTTACAATACGTGACTTGCTTGTGCCTTCCATTTTAATATATTTACCGGCTTCTTGAACGTTGAACCTTTTTTGGTGACATCCACAGCTTATGCCGCTATCCGACATGTTGGGTGTAGTTTCCGATGTTTATCTTCAGTTTTATTTATGTTTATTTTGGTATACATTCTACCTTTATTATTGTTCATCAATATTGATTATAATAATCGCCTGACTCTTGATACCTTGCTCTTGTGGAATATTTTTTAATTCATCATCTACGGCAGGCTTTTTAGGAATCTTTCTGTTTTTATTGGTATTTTCGGCAGTAGTATACTTGATTTGCGAATAGTTTTTCCAGTATATTATTTATCCTCTATCTTCTTCTTTCCCACTTTCCACCACCACCGCCACCATTGTTTTAGAGGCTTCCTTGCCGTTGGTTAACCAGCTCTCTTTGTTTTGCATATTGAACTTTCTCTAGTAATTTTTGGATAATTATGCGTTGTAATATTTCCAGCCGTTCATTGATTTCATTTTATTCTTTTAAATTAAGACCTGATTTTATTGCACCAAAAAACATTTACCAAAAATCGGTGACTTTGTTGGCGTTTCTTGCAGTTACTGATGTATTTTCGCTTGTCTCATTTTAAATATTTTCACACGGAATATATATACATATGTATGTTTAAAACTACTCGGTAATTAAGTTTTTTTTGAATGAAAAGTATTTGAATTCGATTCCTATAGACGTTATTTTTTGTTTTATATCACCATTGGAACCACGATCTCACTCCGCAAAATATACTATTCCACAGTATATTATTTAATTTTTAAATTATTTTAAAATTATAAGTATACATTTATGTAATTAAAAGCTAATGTGATAGTAATTCTTCTTCTAGCATTTGTTTATGGGACGATTTGTTAGAAATCTTGTCTTGACTACAGTAAGAATCCCTACCAAAAGTAAGAAATAATTTAAAACGTGATGTAATCAAGATGGTTGTAACAACACTGAAAACGAAATCATTAAAGGATAAGTTATTAAAAGATTAGTTACGAAAAGTACTTTATGTAACTGTTGTAATAGTAATAATAATTTGAAAAAGCAAGAAATTTGCGCCTTTGTCAATAGCTGTATGGCAGATATACACTGCTCAGAACAATTAAGGTATATTTAGAAAAATGATAATAGAATAATATAAAGCTATACAGTGAACAGATATCATTAAATGAATACACGCTTATGAGACTTTACAAGAAGTTTTATTGACAAAATGACGAAAAATCTATTGTTAATAATATATAACATATGATCTCCACGAACAGCAATAAAGGTTTGCCATCTCCGGTATTGATTGAATCAGGACATCAAAAAATTCTTGTGAAATATTAATCCATTCCTTTATCAGAGCAATTTGAAGTTCCTGAATTGTACGCGGTGGCATATTTCTTGCTGCAACACGTCTTTCTAAGTTATCCCAAGTATGTTCGATAGGATCATCATCAGGAGAATTCGCTGACCAGTCAATTCTATTGATTGCCAATTGTTCAATCAAGTTGTTCACGATGTGGACGAGCATTGTCATCCATTAAAATGAAGCTTTCACCCATAGCGCCAGCGTATGGAACAAGGATGAGAACAATGGGTCTCAAAATTTCATCCAGATACCTCTGAGTAGTCAAGTTGCCATTTCGTATCACATAAATACTGTATAAACTTCTGCGCTTATCCCAGCCTATACCATTACACTCCCACCTTCATATTGCGACCTTTCTCGAACAAATTGTAGCTGATTACGTGTTCCAGATTCACGCTAAATTAAAATACGCCTATTATCTGGATTTACGATGAATCTAAATTCGTCAGCCTGATATCTCGGTCCACCTTCCAATTAACCTATGACTCGCCAAGCCTATGCATGAGTCAAATCGCGTTGCCTTTCCACTATTACCCGTAATTACAGTTAAAAAATTAGCTGTAATATAGATAATGGTAATACCTAATTCTAGTTGAGATCGCTTTTATACCCTCAAGCAGTGGGGTTCGCGCAGGCGCTGTACCGAAGTGCTGTAGAAATTGAAACCTGTCAATGCGTTCTGTTTCTTGTTCGTGTTAGCGTTATAGTTGCAATATAAAAATATCTGCGTCTCTTATATTATTTATTTATTTTCTTATTATTTTTTCAAATATCCTCTAATTGTTTTGAGCAGTGTATTTTGGACAAGAAATAAATATGATCCTTTTTTTAAAATAAATAATGATTTGAAACGTAATCAAAATGATAAAACAATTAATTAAAAGCTTTGAATTAGTGTATTAAGCGTTGAATTGAATAAGGAAATTTGTTATTAAAAATATCCATAACACAATTATTATCTTGTAATTTTTTTAAGTTTTTAAAATCGATTCTTATGAAAAAATAAAACAAGATGTGATGAGAAAATTCTTCGATATACTACAATACATTCGCATTCCCTTGGTTATTCCGTAACAATAATTTGAATAATATGAGCACCCAGGACATTCGTTTTAAATCGCGAATAAATTTAGCAAATTCTAAATTGCCATATTATCAAACTAGATAAATAAGAATCTAACATTTTAATAAGCACAATTCATATTACTGACCAAAAATAGTTTATTTCATATTTACTCGACTTCTTTCTTCTTTCTTTAAGCATAATGATATGTAAAGTATCACTACCTTAAGATATACTCGTCATGCTTTAAAAACCACGCATAATACGTGCTTCGGTACAGCTCTTACTTACAACGTTACTATTTTTTGATATCAGATTTCTTTTTATTAAACCGCAATAACTTGCATTCATATTACAAACGTCGTCCACACGTACCTAGAATATACGATTTTCGGTGGTTTTTGATGTTGTAATCGCACAACATTGATGTTGTAACAGATAATACAGAATGACTACAGGTTTAGATGTTTGTGTGGCGATATGACTAACAAGTATAAAACAAAATAGTATTTATCTCTGGACACGATGTTATTCTAATTTGATATAGTTTGAAAATAATATCGGTACATGTCCTTTTTATACGTTCCATTAAGAAAAATATACATTTTTAGACAAAAAATTCCTAATTATTTCAGACACAAGATGAATCTTTTACATATTCTACACCTATTTATAATGCAAATTTGTTTACTGACGTTAAACGGGTTGAATGTTTTATGTCTATATATGAACTTTTCAAGGTGCAGCGATGCGACCAAAAAATCTGGTTTCTAACCGATTGTCCTGCTTCACATATTGTACATAACTGGTCAGGAAATTAAAATTTGTCAAAATATGTACGGTGAATATTTTATGAGAATGAAATTCATTAATAATAATCGATGAAACGTTAATCATTTTATAAAGAAATAAGTTATAGGCAGCTAAGAGCGTAACTCACAAATTCAATTTACTCTTTGCTAAAAGAATTGCAAAATAAAGAGAACGTGATGGAATATGTTTAGTCAGTTTCATATGTGAGTTATATTGATAAGATACATAAAACGAATATTAATTTCTTAGCGAATGGAAATATCTGAAGCATTATTCAAAGTTTCGGTAGATATCCATCCGATTTGCATGTGAGGTTAACTTAAATGCATACTTAGATATCGAAGGAAAATTACTAACCCTTAACGAAGAATGAGCTCCTCGAAAGACTCATCTTATATGCAGAAATTGATTCCCAGCATGTCTAAACGCTACGAAGTCGACGATAGTAGGGATTTGATGTCTTATTAAAATTATTTTTCTTGTAATTGTTTTCTTCATTTAATGCGAGATACACTCTTGTGTTAACAACTTTAAATATTTTCTACTTTTACTTCCTACTTGAATAAGTACTACACAAATTTTTTGATTTAATTAAATTCATCACGACACTAATTAATTGTAAGTAATAAAGTAAACATCAATGGCTTTTTTACAGTTTAATACTAAGTAAAATTTGACTTTTTAATAGGTAAATGTCGAACGCACAAAAGGTGTAAAAATTTTTAAAAATAGATGCCTGTCACTATCCGAAAACAAATAGGTAGATGGACCAAGACATAATGTAAAACGTACTGCAGAAACATTCCCAAGCATGAAAGCGTCAAAGCCTTTATTGACTAGTTAAACAATAAAAATTACTTTCGTTGGAAAGAAACCATCTTAGAATAATTACAGGATACCTCATAAGCCATGTAACTGGAAGACAATTCTAGAACAAAATTGGCAGATATAAAACAGACCTTAATTGCAGATTGTGCAATAGACCTCCAGAAATGGTCAAGTATGCGAGAATCATAAGGGACAAGCCAGCTAAGGTAGACCCGGCAACATACATACAGCACGACCATCATATCCTTGGACAAAAATCTACTGCGCATCGTAGGCGTGCCGGGTGGTACACTCCGAGTCATCGGTAAGCTGTTTGTGTCCTCAGTGTGCTTATGATCGTTGCGTGGTTAAGTTGTTAAGTTACGGTTAGTCAAAGTGAGTAATTGAGGTCTTGCATTATAATTGGTTATTATTTGTTTTATTTATTATAATTAATAATGTCCAACTTAGGAGGTGGAAAAGGACTGCATTCACAAACCCGTGAAGTCGTGTTTAATGTTTTTAAGTTTTTAAAGACAATTTCAGATAACGAAACAGACATAAGAAATTGTACAAAAAGCGAATTAAAGGAATACGTAGCAAGAGCAACTGGTGTTTCAAGAGCTTCTGTCTATAATATTTTAAAAGAGGGGAACGAATATCAAGCAGAACCAGAACGAAATGAGAAAGAGAACACAGAACAACTACCAGTTTTCAAATCGCCAAAAAAGAAAAGATCGAGGAAATGTTTAGTAATGGATTCAATAGATGACATTGACCTATACCAAATAAAACATATTATTTATAATTTCCACAAGACAAATAATCAGCGGATTACTATTAAAAATTTACTACAAAAACTTAAAGAAGATATAAATTTTCCGGGCGACCGAGAATCCTTAAGAAAAATTATAAAGAAGCTTGGTTTTAGATTCTGTGCTACACAAAACAATCGCAAGATATTACAAGAAAAACCAGATATCAGAAACATTCGTACAAATTTTTTACGAAAAATAGATGTATATCGACGGCAAAATCGTCCAACTATTTATATGGATGAATCCTATATTCATAGCGGCCATACAAAATCGAAAAGTTGGACAGACAAGTCAAGAAATGGGTTATTTTCGACAATCTCCAAGGGCCAGCGTTTAATTATGTTGCACGCTGGAGGTGAGAACCATGGATTTGTAGAAAACGCTTTGTTACTTTTTAAATCCGGAACAAAATCCGGTGATTACCATCACGAAATGAATTTCGAAAATTACCAAAAATGGCTCGTTGAAAAACTAATACCAAATTTACCAAAAAATTCAGTACTAGTTATTGACAATGCTCCATACCACAATGTTCAGATAAATCCAGCGCCTAATTCTAATGCAAACAAGCAAAAAATGTTACACTGGTTGACCGAAAAAGGTATTGCCTGTACATCTGATATGACGAAAGCCCAGTTATATATGTTAATAAAATATAATAAACAACAACACTTACGATATAAAATAGACGCAATTTTGGAGGCACACGGTCATACAACTTTACGATTGCCTCCGTATCACCCTGAACTAAATCCAATCGAAATGATTTGGGCGACTGTGAAAAATTTTGTGGCATCACAAAATGTCACATTTAAATTAGAGGACGCTAAAAGGCTAGCGGAAGAAAAATTTAAAAGCATTACAGTAAATGACTGGAACAAACTTTGCACTCACGTGAAGAGAGTCGAAGATGAATATAAACAAAATGAAGTTTTTATGGATGTTCTTACGGAGTCACTAATTATAAACGTGGGTACTGATACATCTGACAGTGATTTTGGTTTCAGCGATGATTCAGAATAACTTAGTAATCATTGCTTTGTGAATGTGTTTTATTATGTAATTTATTATGTAATTATGTAATCATTTTAAAATAAAGCTATTTGCTTCTAATTACTGGGTATTATTAAAAAATTTTGTAATTACATTATCTACCTAATCATATTAAGATTTACTTTCATAGTACATCCTCAATAGAACACTATTAAATAACACTTAGCAGCCTCATTAATTAATAATTTACATTCCATTTGGACCAGTATAACATATATTAATAAATAAAAATTTTCTAAATTCTTATTCTTGGCGTCGCGTAGTACAAAATAAAACCGCGCCTTTCTGTTGGGAATGTACCTAATCACCGAAGCGAGCGACACACTGGCGACTGAGTACGAGTAATACCGAAAGTGTGCGCAGATTTTTCTAAGGATATGATGGTCTTGCTGTACATACATATATCAGTCGGTCTACCCTGGATATTAATACAATGGGCAGAAGTATTGGATTAAGTGCAATAGATAGTATTTGGGAGAAAGCATAAGTCAAATAAGGCGGCACTGCTTGGACGATTTTCCCGATTCCATCAATTACAAAAAATAAAAATAACAAATAATGCTCGGAAATCAGAAGAAAATTCGAAACATTGTAAATGTTTCAGAAAAAGCAATTCTTCGCAAGTCGTTTAAAAACCCAGCTATCATTCCTTAGCTTTTAAAAAAATTAACATCCAAAAATCCAAATTTGGAGAGAATATACATCTCTCCAAATATCAAGAAACCGCAAATGTGTCAAAAACGCAATTTTTTATTACACGTCCATAAGAGCACAGGATAGTATTTAATTATTTATAAAATATACATATATTGGGATTCAGAAATAGTCTCACGTTTATAATTAATGAGATGCCTCCAATTCGTCATTATTGCTGTCCAAAATTGCTATTCGAAAGTAATGAGCAAAGACCGATTTGAAATCCTATTAGTTTGAGATCCAAGAAACGTCATATGTTAAAAGAAATAATTATCAAGATATTGAAAACCTGCTAACAAGGAAAGGTTCCCGGATGTCAAATTCACATGCTAATTAAACTCGGTACAACTTACTCAGTTGAACGAAAAAATAAGATGAAAATGTAAATGGAAAGATGTATCATATCGAAAGTTCTTCCAGAACAAGTTACTGCGGCATATACAGGCTATTGCATTTAAACGCAACATTATTACTAAACGAACTAAGTTCATTATAGTAATATGGAAAAAATGTCAAAACTTTGTTATCTTTTATATCTCAAATTATATTATTAATCCTCATTTGAGAAATAATGTGATGAAGTTGCAATAATTGTTACACAATTAATTAGCGTCCTTTAAATATAGCATATGCCTGCAATGCATAATTTCAATACCTTGTATCCGTGTTTACATTTACATGAATACATATTACTAACATTGAAAAACACCAACTGATGCAATTCCACTAGTTAATAGCTGTCTTGTTCGTCGTGAAAGATGGATGTCTGACTTGGTCTAACTTGACATCTTCAAAGCAAGTGTATAATTGACAATGGTTTAACATCAATAAAAGGTGTCGATTATTAACAACTTTTGATTATTTCCATATTAGTATAATGAATCCTAGCATAAACGTGTTGCTTTTAAATGCAATACCCTGTTTATGTGACATTAACATGTTCTGAAAACATTTTCGATATGGTACATCTTTTATATTTAAATTTTCGTCCTTTTTCCGTTTAAGAGTTAAATCAAAAAAACCGAACATCTGTCAATTTTCAAGGAAGTGCTTCACGCCTTCAGGTTGGTTTGTCGTTCAAACCAAAAATTTTTATTTTTAAGTTTCAACGTGCTCTACTTATCTACCGAGTTTCAATAAGATTTGAATTTGTCACCCGTGAAACTTTCCTTGTAAATTATTACCAAATAAAGTATACTACTTGCATTATTAAGCGGAAAACTAAAGAAATGTTTTAATTACACCAACTAGGCATGCCCATGAGATGACATAAGTACGAGGGAGCGTTTTTATATTCGCGGAATGGGGGACACGGGGTGGAAATAAAAAAACCAAATTATTTTTCTTTTTCAATATATTCACCTGCAAGACGGATACATTTTTCACATCTTTCAATTAATTTATTTATACCCTCATAAAAAAATGATTTCTCTTTATCTGCAAAATACGCCGAAACTGCCTCCTTGACTTCATCATCGGCAGTAAATTTTTTACCCCGCAGCTCTTTTTTCATTTTCGGAAACAGGTAATAATCACTCGGGGCCAGGTCTGGGCTGTAGGGTGGGTGATTCACAATTTCGAAGCCCACCTTATGCAGGGCAGCTAACGCAACGCGGCTCTTGTGGACGGGCGCGTTGTCGTGCAAAAGCAGAACACCTTTTGTCAATTTTCCCCGTCTTTTCTCTTTTCTTTTAGTCGCTCTAATATTGAAGCGTAATATTCTCCGGTTATAGAAACACCTTTATCTTTATAATCAATCCACAATATTCCTTCCGAGTCCCAAAATACCGTTGCCATGAGTTTCCCAGCTGATTGTGACACTTTAAATTTATTGGGAGGTGCTGTGCCCTTCTTATGCCACTGCATGGAGTCTTGTTTGGACTCAGGTTCATAATGATGAACCCAAGTTTCGTCTCCAGTAACAATTCCACTCAATACACCATCCTTGTCTTCATTACAGAGGTCCAAAAATGCACGCGAACACTCTACGCGCCGTTGTTTTTGCGGCGGCGTGAGCATTCTCGGCACCCATCTTGCGCTGACCTTAGACATGCCGAGATGATCGTGTAGGATTTTAAAAATTGTTGTATCGGATACTCCAACCATTTCTGCGAGTTGTTTCTTCATTAGTCGAGCATCTTCGAGTACAATTTGTTCAACTTTTTGGATAAGTGCTGGCGTGGTCACCTCAATGCTCCTGCCCGGCCTCGGGTCGTCTTCAAGGGATTCCCTTCCTTGTTTAAATAAACTATGCCACTTGCACTTGTGTGGTTTTTCCTGGACAAGAGTCGCCGTAAACCAATGACATCTCATTCATTATGGTCGCGACTGATTTTCCTTGCCTGGTAAGGAACTTTATAATTATATTCGATTTTTTCCATATTTCACTTTTCACTCCTGATTATGTTACTTGGTTGACGATAGCTCAAAGACTAACTGTCTAATAACAATGAAACTTCGTATTTATACTAATCATGAGTCGCTGCACAGGTCACGCCCCCAATGCGCCTACTCACCCCTCTACAACCCGCTCATTCCGCGAATATAAAAACGCTCCCTCGTATATGTATCGAAAAAGTGCGACACAAATTTGACCGTGTTCTTGCACTTATGAACGCTTTTTAGAAAGGAATCTATTTTATTGTTTAATAATTTATTCAAAATCTTTTGACATAACTTCAAGTATCAGTTTTATCTTGATTTTATATCAAATGGAGGAATTATCTGCACGTTACCAATGCAGTAAAGGTTGGTTTGTTATTTTAATAGCAATTAATTGAATCGAGATACTTCTCACAACAGCGGCGGCAAGTCTTGAATATCCGATAAATATAAGAAAAATGCATGGCATTGATTGAGGAAAATATGAACAGCGATTAGCCAAAGAACTGAAAATGGTTTCTAAAATCGATTATTTAAGAATAAATGCTGTATTTTACAGAAGTTCTGCGTTACCGATCACCTGTAGACGCTTGAAAATTTATAGGAATATATTAAATAGGTATTTCATCTTTAATGCGAAGATAGTTCGGCGAGAGTTCAAAGTTATTGTCAAAATACAACGCTTTACCACAAAGGCCAAATGTGAATCGAAAATATTTGGGTAATTTAGACAGAAACTCTAGTTTCCCTCTAATTATTTAGTCGTAATAACTGCAAAATACGCCGATTGCTATTTCAAAATTATATCAAAAATTCTGTAGCAAATATGTATATGAGAAAAGTACGGTATAGAAAGTAACGGTTAGTGAACATTAAAGACCATTTGACTTATTTATATTGTATTATAAAGTCCTCCTTTCATCACATATACCATATAATGCTGTGGACTACATATTTTTGAAAAATCTGACGTTTAATACACACCAGGTAAATACTCTCCTTATCAAAAAAAGTAACTAATTTTTGGTAGAGTTTATTTCATATTTACTCAGCAAAACAGAGTGTACAAAGTAAACTAGTTAGTGCAAGATTCGGTTAAGAGAATTAATAAACTCAACCACAGTTGGATAAAGTCTGAGTATATGGGAAAAGAATGAAGCGACTTCATAGCACAATATTTGACTAAGGAAAAGTAATATAAAATTCCAAGAAAGTCACAAGTGTCATAGCAAAGTGTTATTTCAAGTCTAACAAAATTTTAATATGAAATGGACATTAACCCGATATGAAAATTTCTTCACGTGCATAGTAGCATATTGCGATCCAGTGAGATAATTACTATTGTTATTTAATGTTTCGAGATCAATTAAGTTATTTTGTAATGGAGAACTTAAAGTTGATCATCTTTTATGTGCATGTCCTCATAAGAACAAATCACATATAGTGAGGTTTGTTGAAAAAAGAATTTATTTGGACTGTCTCGAATTTCACTCAAACGTAAGCTCTGTAGTTGTTCCTCCGATGGTCGACCTGGACTTTTCCATTTATACAGGCATCCACTCTCTGCAACCTGTTGAAACCATTATCGTATCTTCTTTGGAGAAGGTGGCCTAATGTTGAATTACCTTCTAAAAGCAATATAGCAATCGAATTTGTCTCCATTTCAAGTATAAGCAAACCATTAATTAATATTATAACTGCAACTTTCAAATGTTTAGTGCCTTATTCTATGGCAATGGTTGATAATTCAAATGTTATGTCATGAAATATACTCATTCTTTTGAAACAACCCTGTATTATTGTTATTCAAAGAATCCATGCAAGTAACCCAAACTATTTCAATTAGTCAATATTTTCATTAATAGTAATAAGTAATAAAGCAAAAAAGTGATATATTACCACATAAGCATATATGCTTTCACAAACATTAAAATATATTTCAATACATATTAATATTTTTTTTAATTAACAGTAATAACTAAACCGAGTCACATTTAGGTTCATATTGTATGTACGTATTTCCAAAAAGAGTTACTGAAACATTTTATATTACATGGTATTTAATCTTCTTCTTTCCCGGGTTTCTTTGTACTCTCACGGATGTCGGATATTAGTAGGTTCCACCTTCCTTACCCATTCCTTCCATTTTCCCATATTAGTCGTCATTTGCAATGCCCTTTATCCACGTCACTTTAGGTCTTTCTCTTTTTCGTTTCCACTATTCTTGTTAATAGTCTGTCTGTCCAATATTTCTACATGCCCATGCAACTCCAAGTGTTTCTTTTCAATTTTCCGTATTACTACTTCTTGCGCTATTTTTCCTCCAATTTCTTCGTTTCTGAGGTGTTCTAGCTCAGTCTTTCCTGCTATCTTCCGGAGGTATTTCATTTCTACTGCACTGATTTCTGACCTGTGTCTATTGCACTACCCATGTTTCACTTCCGGGCAGAATAATAGGGATCACTATTACATTATATACTTTCAGCTTTATTTTTCACTTGTTTATTTTTCCCGAATATTGTTTTATTTAACAGGTTATACATGTTATTTGCTTTTCTAGCTGTATTAGCTATTTCCAGGTCTATTCTCCCATAATTTTCTATTACACTTCCTAGATACTTCATGGTGGTCACTTTTTCTAGCGTTTGGGCCTTATATTCTATTTTGGCTTGTTTTACTCTTCCTTTTTGTATATATCCATTATTTTGTTTTTCTCTACATTTACCTACATTTTTAGTTTTCCTATTTGCTCCATCCATATATTTATCAGCATCTGCTTTTAGTCTTTCCATCTACTACTAGCACAAGATCATCGGCATATATGTAATAAGCTATCTATTATGATTGATATCAAATTTCTATAATCCACTGTAGTCTATAGTTTGGCCGTTCTTGTTTCGTATTCTTGAGCATTCTATCCACTACCATTATAAATATATATTATGTCAGGCTATCTCCCTGCTTTAACACCTTTCTAATGTGAAATGCTTCTGATTTGTTCCCATATATTTGCACCGTTTCTTGTGCGTATTCCTGTGTTTGTGAATGTGCCTAGTAATTTCAAACAATTTTTTGTTACTTGTCTTTGTACTGACTCAAGAACCGCCCTAAGATCTATAAAGCGAGGGTAAGTTCTTCTCCTATTCCTATTTTCTTTTCTGTGAGTTGCCTTATATGGTTTCTCTTTTTTCTCTAAACGCTGCTTGCCCTGTTCCTTTTGCCGGGCTGTATATTTGAACTAAACTTATTCCTTCTCTCATATCCATCGTTATAATTTAATTATAATTCTTTCTGATATTGTATTTATTGCATATTAATCTTTTATTTATATCTTCGTTTACTATTATACCTACTCCTTTCTTTGATTATACTCATTATTTAATATTTTATGTCCCCGTCCTATTTTTTTTTGTTCCACTTATCCTCAATTTGTATATCGCATATTTCCATTTCCTCTACAATTTCTTGTTCTTTGTTAGATATTGGAATTACATTCTCAGTTACTATCTTTAAGTATTTTCCATCACTATTTTTATTTTATATAGCATTTTTTGTTCCACGTTGTTTCTTATACGCCGCTTGCCATTTATCCTCTCGCATTTTCCGTGTCTATTGCATTGGTCTTTATATTTGTTTTAGTTTTGTTATTGTCTTCTACCTGCTTTAGTTCTCAATATTTCCTCAGAAATGTTTTTATTAATATTTTCTTCGTAGTTCTGCCTACTTCCCAGACTATAGTTTATTATAGTTCATGTTTACAGTATTTCCCATCTCTTTTTCATGTGCTCTCCCAAGATCTGTCTTTATCTTTGAATTTTTTTAGTATAATTATCGTTTATGAAGCTTTTGGAAACTTTAAATTTTTTCACTTCCCTCATTATTTGGTTTACTGCACTAATATTGGCCTTTCCTTACCCTTGATTTCTCTACCAATTGTTCTTATATCTTCGATGTGCTTTTTATCCATTTATATTAATTCCTATTTAACTTGATCACTCCTCGATTTTTCTTACCATATCCTCAATACACCCCTCCCTAGTTTTCTGTATACCGTATTATTATTATACTTACTTATTTTCCTTTCGTGCTCTTCTATTTTCTCTTCATATTTTCATTTTCCTCTTTTAGTTTCATACTTTATTCTTTTATGTTTCTCATCTCAGCCGTATTTCAATTAATCTTTGTTCTATTCTGTTTTCTCCCTTGCCCTAGCTTTCCAGTTTTGTCATAATCTTTTCTATATTTTTCTCTATACCATTAGGGCAAAAACGGCGACGCAGACCAGTTGCTACTGTGCTCCTACTCTGTTCAAGGCATTGTCCGGCGGTTGCGCTCACCGTTTCAACGCCCTCTCATTTGTTCTGCCCGCGCCTTTGATTACTGCTAGTTTTGTTGCCTATATTACACTTTCGTTACCGCTTATCTCATTTGACCTTGTTTGTACTACCTTCTTTAAGTAATTTTTCTTAAGTTTTTACAACGCTTACCAAATTAAACCCCTATTACTACTGTACTCATATACATATATACAAAGGCTGTTTCAAATTTCGCGCTTTTTTTAAAGAATAAATAAAGCACATAATTTACAGTCACTTTCAAAAACTTTTTATTGTTAATTGAAGTATCAGTTATGATATTTATATGCGAAAAATAACATCTGCCAAATGGCTTCCTCTTGCAGCTCCACAGACGTCCACTCTTTTGTTAACATTTTCAATGACATTTTGACATAATTAAGACTCCATCTTACCAATGACACGAATAATTTCATCTTTCAAAGGAAGAATTGATTGTGGATTGTTTTTATAAACCTGATTTTTCACATAACCCCAAAGAAAACAGTCTAACGTTGTCAAATTAGATGGTCTTGGTGGCCAATTAACATCACTGTTTCTTGAGACTACACGTCCAGGAAATTTTTCTCTCAATAAATCACTTGATTCGTGTGCAAAGTGAGATGTAGCGCCATCCTGTTGAAACCACTCTAGATCAATATTCATTAATTTAGGCCACGAAAATTAGGTTATCATCCGACGATATCGATCACCATTGACAGTTACAGCTTCACCAGCAGCATTTTCAAAGAAGTAAGGTCCAATTCACCACCTGACCATAATGCACACCAAACAGTAACTCGTTTAGGATGCATAGATTTCTCATGAATAATTCGTGGATTTTCCTCACCCCAGATACGGCAATTTTGTTTATTAACATAGCCACCAAGTTCAAAATGTACCTCATCGGAAAACATTATTTTTTGAGAAAAATCAGCTAGTTGTTCATTGATGAAATTGACAAATGACAAATGCACGACGTTTTAAATGATTTAATGGCTTCAGTTCCTGTGTTATTTAAACCCTATACGCCTTCAGCGCTAAATCCTTGTGTAAAATACGCCATGTTGTTGATCCACTAAGTCCAAGTTGTTGTGAACGCCGTCTAATGGACATTTCAGGATCTTCAGCAACACTTTCACAAACCAAACCAATGTTTTCTTGTGAACGACCACTACGACTGTATTTTTCACGTTTTTGATCTTCCACGAAACCGGTCTCTTGAAATTTTTTAATAATTCGACCAATAGTGCTTTCAGATGGACGATTATGTAAACCATAAAATTCACGTAATTTTCTAAAAACCCTTTCTCTTACAGAACGCTGATTTTCAGAAAATAATTCAACAATTTGAACACGTTGTTGTACCGTGTACGAAACCATTTTTCTAAATGTCATATGTCACACTTTTTAAATGCCCACATACCCAAATAAAATTCAGTGCGCCATCTATATTTTATTTATTCTTAAAAAAAACGCGCAATTTGAAACACGCTTTATATGTGTATATATATATATATATATATATATATATATATATATGTGTGTGTGTGTGTATATATATATATATATATATATATACTGCAGGCCATAAGTTTGGAATCAGTTCCAGTAAATTCATAAAAATTAAAATTTATCTATGTTACGTTCGTATTACTTTGATATAAGTACAAAGGATTATTCTTAAGTACATTATAAAGCTTTACATAAAAGATGTAGTTTTAAATGCATTAATAGTTGGAAAATAACCAGAGATTAAGGAAACTCTGCGTGCGGTATTATTTATTCGAGCAGGTAATATTTCTGCATAATGAACGATTACCTGGAATGGACAAATTTTATTGCAGACCCTTCCGCATAAACCTTTTGTAATTACATTTAGTTTTTATATTTATAAGTATTTATACATTTTGAAGTAATGAGAATATTTTAGTTGCTTCGTATCATTTAAAGTGTGTAGACACATAAAAGTGTGTAGAATCAGTAAACATCGTTTGATTATGGCGAAGAGAAAGCAGATATCGCTAGAAAAACGTGTAGAAATTATTAGTCATCATAATCGGGGAGATTCTGTACGGGATATCGCGAAAAGAATGAAGATATCGTACAAAGGTGTACAAAATACAATTAAAAGATACCAGTCTGCTGGAGGGTATACGGACAGAAAACGATCAGGAAGACCAAAAATTACAACTCCTGCAGAAGATCAGACAATTATACTGACGTCGAAAAGAGATAGAAGATTAACGGCCTCGCAAATCCGCGGTGAGTTTAACAGGGAGCGTGAAACTCGGATCTCTTTAACTACAGTAAAAAGGCGGCTCAGAGCGGCTGGACTGATGGGACGTGTAGCAGTTCGCAAACCGCTTCTACGTCCGCAAAATAAAATAAAAAGGCTACAATGGGCTAAGTTACACAAAGATTGGACAATAGAACAGTGGGAAAAAGTACTATGGACCGACGAATCAAAGTACGAGGTCTTCGGTTCCAGACGTCGGATATTTGTAAGAAGAACTGCTACGAAAAAAATGTTACCGCAATGTGTGGTGCCCACGGTAAAACATGGTGGCGGTTCTGTAATGGTTTGAGGATGTTTTTCTTCGGCTGGTGTAGGAGATCTGGTGAAAATCGACGGAGTTTTGAAAAAGGAGGGTTACAGACAGATTCTCGAACACAACGCTGTGCCCTCCGGTCTGAGATTACTTGGAGAAAACTTTATATTCATGCAAGACAACGACCCAAAACATTCTTCTCATTTATGTAGAGGATATCTCCAACAACAGGAAGCTGACGGTGTTTTACAAAACATGGTTTGGCCGGCACAATCGCCAGACCTCAATCCAATAGAGCTGTTGTGGGAAGAATTGGATAGAAAAGTGCGTGAAAAGTGTCCGACGTCCCAGACTCACATGTGGCAAGTTATACAAGATTCTTGGGCAAATATACCCAATGAAACCCTTACAAAATTAGTGTCTCGTTTACCGCGATTGTGTGCTGCCGTCATTAAAGCAAAAGGAGGGTATGGATGGTGTATTGAGTGGAATTGTTACTGGAGACGAAACTTGGGTTCATCATTATGAACCTGAGTCCAAACAAGACTCCATGCAGTGGCATAAAAAGGGCAGAGCACCTCCCAAGAAATTTAAAGTGTCACAATCAGCTGGGAAACTCATGGCAACGGTATTTTGGGACTCGGAAGGAATATTGTTGATTGATTATAAAGATAAAGGTGTTTCTATAACCGGAGAATATTACGCTCCAATATTAGAGCGACTAAAAGAAGCCATTAAAGAGAAAAGACGGGGAAAATTGACAAAAGGTGTTCTGCTTTTGCACGACAACGCGCCCGTCCACAAGAGCCGCGTTGCGTTAGCTGCCCTGCATAAAGTGGGCTTCGAAATTGTGAATCACCTACCCTACAGCCCAGACCTGGCCTCGAGTGATTATTACCTGTTTCCGAAAATGAAAAAAGAGCTGCGGGGTAAAAAGTTTACTGCCGATGATGAAGTCAAGGAGGCAGTTTCGGCGTATTTTGCAGATAAAGAGAAATCATTTTTTTATGAGGGTATAAATAAATTAATTGAAAGATGTGAAAAATGTATCCGTCTTGCAGGTGAATATATTGAAAAAGAAAAATAATTTGGTTTTTTTATTTCCAGCCCTTGTCCCCCATTCCGCGAATATAAAAACGCTCCCTCGTATATACATACACTGCAGGCCATAAGTTTGGAATCACGTGCATAAGTTAGGAATCACTTCTGAATATAATGAAAATATTGTAGTGGCTTTAACAAACATTGTAAAAATAAAACAATGTTAATATACCAAAACGTTTTATTATAAAATAAGCAGGAAAAAAAGCAAATTTTATTTATTTACATCCACTTATTTTTATTATCAACTAAACGGACTTTTCATCGAATTGTCTTCATTAAAGAGGTCCAAAAATGCACGCGAACACTCTACGCGCTGTTGTTTTTGCGGCGGCGTGAGCATTCTCGGCACCCATCTTGCGCTGACCTTAGACATGCTGAGATGATCGTGTAAGATTTTAAAAATTGTTGTATCGGATACTCCAACTATTTCTGCGAGTTGTTTCTTCTTTAGTCGAGCATCTTCGAGTACAATTTGTTCAACTTTTTGGATAAGTGCCGGCGTGGTCACCTCAATGCTCCTGCCCGGCCTCGGATCGTCTTCAAGGGATTCCCTTCCTTGTTTAAATAAACTATGCCACTTGTACACCATGGTTTTTCCTGGACAAGAGTCGCCGTAAACCAATGACATCTCATTCATTATGGTCGCGATTGATTTTCCTTGCCTGGTAAGGAACTTTATAACGGCACGATATTCGATTTTTTCCATATTTCACTTTTCACTCCTGATTATGTTACTTGGTTGACGATAGCTCAACGACTAACTGTCTAATAACCTTGAAACTTCGTATTTATACTAATCATGAGTCGCTGCACAGGCCACGCCCCCAATGTGCCTACTCACCCCTCTGCAACCCGCGCATTCCGCGAATATAAAAACGCTCCCTCGTATATATATATATATATATATATATATATATATATATATATCTCATTAAATTACACTTTCAATCCACTGTTTTCTCACTTTTATCACTAGATATATTACGACGTCTTTCACTTCCACTGTGTTGAAATTCAAGGGAGATGTCCATACAAACGAAGGAAAAAAATTGTCTTAACAATTATATACAAAATTTGAATCAATTTAAACATGTATTATTAGTCTTTAGAAGACCCGAATTTTATGTAATTCTTCGTTAGTCGACGATACTGAAACGATATAATAATGAATTTTTCATTCCAAAGAAGAGACTAAATAGCATAAAAATGAGGATTCTGCGTAATACAGGAAAAAAAGAGAGGATCAGAAATAAAGTATATAGAGAAGATTTACAAATAATATCGGCGCCGAAATGTACTGCAACTTTTATTGCACAATTAAATATTTGTCAAAATAACTCTAGTTGAGAAAATAATATATAACTACGCAAACAATCAAATGAAAATTTGCTTTATTTTGGCATTATTTACCTATTCCTGAAACCTTTGCTATTTAATTGTGCAATGAAAGCTGCAGTACATTTCTGCGCCGATATTATTTGTATATCTTCTCTGTATACTTTTTCTCCGATCCTATCTTTTCTAGTTCTTTCCTGTATTACGCAGAAACCTAATTTTTTTGCTATTTAATCTCTTCTTTTGTCTACTATTTAGAACTTAGGATTCTATGAATATGTAAGCGGACTTTTTATTATAATTCTTATCACAACACACTTTTGTCTGTTTTGTATATACTTTTTCGTGCTAATGCTGAATACTGATTTTAATGCCTACCTGCTCCTGTAATTTTTTCTGCTTATTTCATACTCAAACCGCCGTCTATTATTGAGGTAATTAAAGCTAAAACCTGAAACTCGTTCAAGGAAATTTATTTCGGAATAAATTTGACGTGTACTAGTCTTCCATCTCAACATCTTGGTTTTCGCTTTATTTATTTTTAAATGAAGCACTGTCTCTAAATCCGATATTGAAATTTTTACCGTTGTCTCATATTCTTTAAATTCATCATTTAAAACAATATTGAATAGCAGTGGATATAAGACACAACATTGTTTCACTTTGAAAAAGCGCAAGGAATTTACTAGTAGGTAATAAATGGAAATAAACACGTATCATTTTAAGAAACGTTTTCACTATACAAATGCAGAAAATTGGTAAGATCGGTTAACTATTCGCAGCATCAAATATATTTCAAGGATTTTTTCATGCAACCACCGTGAGGAATAAATGTTCTTTTGCAGAGAAACACCATACAACATCTACCAATGAATTACTTACATTGTTAAAATAATCTGCTAATACTTGACGAATCTGTAGATACCATTCCGAAAATTTGTCTTAATCTGTTAAAATCTGAATCTTTCGTTAACATTGTTAATGAAAGATTCCGATTTTACTAATTAATACAGATTTTTGGTGATACACTTATGTACATCCAATGTGTTTCTGGAATTTACTCAATATAACTTTAAGAAAACAATGAAATTACTATCTAAAATGGTGTACAAGAAATTATTGTTATTCTTATTCAACTTAAACTGAAACACATATAGTGAATTTGGTGGAACTGTTTTACTAAAACTGTAGCGTAGAATAATGATAGAAATTTCCTCCAGACTACTAATAAAACAATCCTTAGGTTCTCTTAGACATTTAAAATCTTTTTTAGTGATAAATAATATAATATCCTCACTATAAATGGTATCACGATCAATCATAATCAATAGTCTTTGTCCGATTGCATATAAACACAGTTAAAATACTTTCCAAGTAAAGTTGATGTCAATCAACTTTACTTCAATATTCGTAATTTCTACAGTATTTACTGCATTGACACCCAAATATATTGTCATTACATATATTACGTGCCAATTTAACACTTCGCGATTCCACTATAGAGATGACATCACTTTCAGGTATACCGGCACACCTAATATGAAAATTTGCCCGAAATACATCATGTACAAAAGTTTGATCTAATGACTAAAGTGCAATTCTTGTATATATTTCTGATATGATGTAATATGTAGTAAGGGGTACACAAACAACAGTACTCGAGCAACAACGAGATAAAAATATGATCCAATAAAAGACAGGTATTTAAAAATATTTCTTTAGCCGAATATCACATTTTTTTGTCAACCATTCGATATAATGACCGAATTTGACTAAATGGGATAATTTTTTATTTCCTTGATTCCATTCGTATTTGTATAGTATTTGAATTAGGCTCTGACAATGAAGATGAAATATTGTTGATTTGCACGAAAGAAAACCGACAATGTTAACACAACGTATTTACATATCAGTCGTGATACAGGACCAAGTTACTTGACCCGATATATGTATAACGTACCAAACTTTCAATGTATTCATTACTATTTGAGGTGACCATACGTATGTCTCTCCGGAATCTCGTGGGTTTTTGGCATGTGCCTACTGAAACTGGCCTTGATTACGGTTCTTTCTAGCCCTATATAATCTTGACACTATTTCACCATCTTCTGCACTTTCGTCTTTGAAATTTGATTTAGCTAATCCTCTCCGGTGTTAATTTCACAGCTGTTTATCGGTAGACGGCCCTAGTTCATCTGCCTTCCAGGCTTGTTTTCCCATTGAAGGTTCTTGCCTTACCCATGTTCTTGCCTTGCCTATGATCTTTTCCACTTTTTGTTTCCTTGGTTTTGCCCAGTACCTTTTATTCTGCCGGTGCAACAAGGGAAATAACAGTTTACTAGATCAAAGTTTCACCGACTAAGATTAACTTCATTTTAATTTACTTAATAAACGCATAATATAAGCGTCATGTAACTTCGCTTTATAATATTTTAATAAATTTTTGGAATATGAAGAAATTAACAGCAATATCATGATATACATAGTTTTTATATTTCTTATATATAAATATAAACTTTAATCTTAATTATTGCTATAGTTTGTAAGATTTTAGAAATTTATAAGTCTATTTATAATCTGCTTTTCTACATACATATATACAGGGCGAGTATAAAGTAAACAATTTCTACAAGCCTGTGTAATTCAATTTGTATTAATTATCTTACTTTTATGTTTTATAACCTCATCACTTTATTTAAATGGTAACCTATGCATTTTATATCACGATTGGATCTGTTTCTTTGGTTCGAAAAATTTCAAGAAAAACGCATTAAATATGGTATGTTGTAATATTAATAATAAAAAAATTTTAAGATAGGTCGCGTCTTAAACAGTACATGGCCCATGCACTACAGAAAAAAAGATACAAAATTAAATATGCACTTATTAAACTGAATCTTCAAATTTTCTATCATTAATATCGTGACAATGTGCAACCCGATAATAAAATCCTAGAACTACATTTTGAATGACATCGGCTACATTAATTATTTTTTGATAATGAAAATTTAAACAAGCATACTTGACTTACATATATGTATTTACATTTTATACCTAATCGTTAAAAGTTATTAACCAGCTTAAACTTTGTTAATATTAATGATACGTTTATCAGAAATGGAATGCATAGAAATACTTATGATGATAGAATACGCTGCCAGACAAAATACCCATTCAGAAGTGTGTACTATATGTAATGTCGATCATTCAAATCGTGGACCTATTACACTGAGTTTAGAGAGAATTACACTGTTCCGAAAATTCAATTAGAATTTAATAATGCCGAAATTTGTTGATTTAAATAAAGGTGGCCGCTGCGAAACAGTAAGTTATACTTCTATACTACTAGAAAGATCAAAGATATGTGAAGGTAGTATTAGGTCCATATTATCCGAAAACGATTTTGATATACAGAAGATGAGTTTTTGGGGCTGAAATTATGACAAGTATACTTCTTGATCCCTTTTTTTTAAATACACTAAAAGTTAATTAATATTAATATTTTTCGACGTGTAAACTTGTTCCCGGATTGGCCGTATTATTTCATTAATTCACACATATCAAGTGGAACAATATGGTGCCTCGCCTAATTATGGTATTCAAATTCGACAGTATTTAGATGCAGTTTTTGATAACAGTTGCATTAGTAGAAGGAGACGAATCGATTGGCTAGTTCGATCTACAGATTCCACTCGCCTTTTTCCTGCGGTGTCATCTTAAAAATGGTATCTATCAAAACAGACCTCAAAATTTTGGCGAATTAGCAACTAGTATCCAGGAACAAATACGAATAATTTCAGCCAATTTCATTCAGAACGTAGTTTGAGGAATATATCATCATCTACTTTAATAATTGAATATTACAATTCGTAGAGTTTTCTGTAGTATAGCCCATTTAGTGTTCGAGATATTACTTTGCAATTTGTTTATTATTGATATTGTAACATACCACATTGAATACGCTTTTCATTAACTGTTTCTAATGAAAGAAACAGAAACACTGTCCAGTCGTAATATAAAATGCATAGTTTCCATTTTTTTTAAATAGTGACGTCATAAGTCAGAGAAATAAGATTAATACAAATTGAATGGCACAGATTAGAAATTATATATTTAGAAAGCTTCATTTCAAAAGAAAGTTCATAAACTGAACGTTTAAGGCTACATCAATATTCCTTACTTTATATTCACCGTAGTTTTATGTAATTTTAAATCAATATTTTTATTATAATCTGTACAGGAAATAATTTTTTTCCGAACGCCATTCAGAATTATAATCACTAAAAGTCGTATTTATCCGCAATTTAAACTAATTTGTTTTCATTTCAGGTAAATGTGGCTTGGATCACGTCAAAAACACCAACAAAAATGTACAATGGAACACACGCAGACCCCAAATCAGAGGGGATTCGATTATCCCTCAGACCACAATACAACGTTTCCATCGACTGTTGCGCCCTCTTATACAACGAATTCACCTCAGACGCACGCCCATCGTCCCTTTCTGCACTTTCCACCCCCTCCTAATTATCCACCGCCGCATCCTATTATTCCACATCACCACCCTAGGATGTCTGAGGATCATTTGCTAAGCATTCCCGGTCCTTCAACTCAAGATCCTACTTGGGGTGTTATCAACGACTACTCGTACGCTTATTATGAACCGGGTCCACCAACCAGACACATAAACGTGCCAAATAAATATCCAGGAGGAGTGTCATCCAGAAGGGGTTCGTATAGAGAAGGATCGTACAGAGCAAAACATACATATCTAACTAGATACGGGACTGAAGAAAATATCTACGAAGAAATAAGTGAAGTGGCTAAGGCGCGGATGAGACCAAATCAACATTCAGTAATGTCTTTGAACCAAAGTCTTGTCGAAGAAGAGGTCCGTCGAGTTCAAAGCGGCCATCGGCGTGTTTTAGGAGAACTAAATCTTTCTGTCGAGGCTATGTTAATGCCATCCGGTTCTCGTGAAGGTAGCGATGACACTGACCGCGATACAGAGGTTGAAGATCAATTGGCTGATTTACTTACAGTGGGGCCGACAGATGAATTATTATCACCTGTGACGAATTTAGACTTAGATAGCGGTTTTAGTGGTAGTTCTAGTGGTGCTAGTTATAGAAGTGCGGCCGGTAGTTTACGAAGAGGTCCTGAGAAGGAAAAATCTGGATCGTATTTAAAAACTTCTAACACTAATGAATCTTCAACACAGTCAAAAAGCTTCTGGAGTAGAAAAGGATGGAAGAAATTGGGATTAAGTAATATTAGTTTGAACAAGCATAAAGGTAAGTTTCAATTCAAAATTAAGTTAGCTAATTATATAAGATCGATATATATTTTTTTGATGTATAAACAATAAACTATTTGAATTTTTAAGAGATAGTAGACTGAATTCTTAGTACTATTCATTTAACAGAAAACTGGTGAAACGCCCAAACGTATATCCATTATTTTGACTTTGTTTTCGCTCTTCACTTTTCAAATGTATATACTTTTATCCTGATATACGAAAAAGCCAAATGTTTATTATTAAATTAATTCTATATTTTGCCATAATTTAGCAAACTATGCATTTTTTACACATAGACCTCTAGCAGAGTGTTTCCAGATTTTCTCTGTTTAATTTGAGGATGACAACTTGGTTGTCGAAATGCATATCTACGATACAAATATTAATGTGGTAAGAAGTTTTTAACTTATTTGATTATTCACTTAGCCAGTGACTCCAACAAAATTTGCATTTATTCAATAAATTTTAATATCGAATACACCTAGTCTTTTAAAATGTCATATTTAGTTAACACAAAATTAACTTTTATAAATTGTCCTTACTCACCAATAAAACGATTTATGAACAAATTCATTTCGAGTTAAGTCAAGTAGAAGAGATTCAACAGTTCTGGCGCTATCTTCAACTCATACACATCCTGAAAGGAGGTGTCAACCTGGCCTGATTTACCCCAAGTCCGACTCAGCCTAACCACCACTATCATAACCCAACCTGCACCAATTCACTCTTAACAAGCCCCATCTCGCCCCTATCCACATAATCCACCCTTAATCTTTCCCAACTCAGTGTTAATGCACCTCTTAACAACCCCAACTCGCCCTTAATCCACTCCAAACGCCCTAGCTAAATTCAACCACATCCAACTTACCTCACACTTATTCAATCCTATTTAGCCTCAATTAACACCTAATCAACCCTAATCCTCCCTGAAAGCAACACCAAACCCACCCTGCTGCACTCCAACTCACCCTCAACCTAAACTTTCCTCTAACAGATGTCAATCCACTCCAAACTCACCCATAATTCAAAAATACGCTAACTCACCCCCAATGCACATCTAACTCATCTCACTCCACGACCACACTCGCACCACCGCAACTCACCCCCACTCCGTTCGACACCAATCCCATCCAATACCGCCCAAACTAAATACCACATTGAATATACCCCATTCAACTCACCAGAACCCCATCTAGCTTACCCTATTCAACATATCCCAACTAAAATTAACTCACCCCAACCAACCTACCAAATGACCTTTAGAAATAAAATTATCTATAATAACCAAAAGAATATACACATATAACTGTAGAATTATTCGAAAATAAACAGAAATAATTACAGATGCATGAAACCTCATGACAGCAGTACAATAAAAGCACATATGAATTAATAGGCAAAATGAAAATTTTGGAACTCTCTGACTATAGCAATATAATAAAAATATATATAAATGAAAGTTGAAAATGGTTGCTAGGAAAGTATATTAAAATTTCTAAATATCTTACTACACAACTATTCAAAAGTAAATAGAAAGAGATACGTTACAGTTTGAAGCCTTATATCAACAGTATAATAAAATTTAAAAATGGAATAACTTCAAAATGGCCATTAGAAAAGTATGTTAAAATTTTTAAATAGCCGGGTTTAAAATTTTTAGAATTTAAATAAAAATAATTACATATACAGTTTGGAACCTTATGATGTCAGCAGTATAATAAAAATAAATATAAATGAATACTCAACATGGCGGATTTTAATATGATAAGTTCAAACGGCTGTCAGGAGAATACGTCAAAATTTCTAAATAACTGGATATACGTACATATAACTATTCAAAAATAAATAGTTTTATTTGCATATACACTCTGGAACTTTGTAACGTTGTAGTGCAATAAAATATATATTTATACATTATGTTAATAAATATGAAACTTTAATGTGCAAATACGTTCGCGGGCCGCGTTTAAAAGTTGTGCATTTTAAAGTAGTGTTCATAATTTTTAGCAATGGATATCAGACATGAAATAATAGGACAATGTCTCGCGGGCCGGATCAAATCTTACAGTGGGCCGGATCAAATCTTACGGCAGGCCGGATCCGGCCCGCGGGTCGATTATTGCCCACATATGCACTATATTATTCCTATCCTTACAAGCACATTTTCTAAACGGCGGTGGACCATCAATGTGGTCTCCTTGCACGGTAACTATAGCTCTAATTCATTTCGCTGATTAAGAGATAGGAGCTTTCAAAATTTCTTTATCGACAGTGGTTGTGTCTTTGTCTTAAAAATTTTAAACAAATTTTCATTGTTCTCATCACATAGAGAATTACATAAATCATTCTATTCAGATTCTTCAAAGTTAAATTGCATCGCTGATGTTATCTCTTTTACACCTAGACAATTTGCACGAAGTAATAGTACTAGTGTATGTAGGTATAATTAAATTACTACTCTTGACATATCACATTAAACACCCACCATCAATAAATAGATGATGTGTTCGAAAGTGAATTACTACCACAGTGAATCATATGGAAATTATTTTTTGTGTAGAACATGGTGCGAGCACATTTCCCTCATCACCGCCAATTTTACTCAATATGGCCAGTAATATTCAGTTCTGAAATGATTTGTTTAATTGTGTTTTTCAAAATAATTAACAATGTCATCAGATAATACCACAAGTTACATCTATGTAATGTATTTTATTTGCCAACATTATTTACTTTTGTTATAATTATCAACGAAAACGATATTGTAATAAATAATTATAATGGTTTCATAGGCAATACCTTAAAATGAATGAAGAGATGATTCTACAAGAAAAACAACTTATTGGATAATCGTCATATTTACTTAATAATGGTGGTACTAAATGGATAGTTCCAAACCGTAGCCCAGATGCCCGTCGTGTACCTATCATTCAAATTCGCTCACCAAATACACACAGTTTCTTTACTGTAGATAAACGGGACGGATTTAGCAAAACAAAAGTTTGTAGACCGAATCAAATGTCGGCTAGCACCTATAGAAACGTTCATGTTAGGGTAACATGGGGCACAATGAAACAAGAAAAATATAATTTTATATATCATCGGATACAATATATATGTTCGCTCAAATTAAGGTTCATGTGGTCACTAGTATCCAGTGTGACTTATTTAATTACTGTTTTCCTATTTTCCTCAAAATATTCTTATTCAAAAATTAATGTCACGAGTACGTGTCATATGTTTCATTGTACCCCTTGGTGGGGGTACAATGAAACATAGGTAGGGGCACAATGAAACACAATAGTAACTATAAAATATGACTATATTTTTGAATTACAAAGTGTGCTATATTTGAAAATGATCAGTTCACTTTAAATTTAAAAGAGAAAAATTAACGCCAAAAGATAAATAAGATTTCTGTCGCTTTGTGTGTCCACTGAATGACGGTTTTGGAAGGATCATTTTAATCTGCCCTTCTTGCACTGATGCTCTATCCTCTACCTCAGGTTTTACAAATTTTCCATTTATGTTATTGCTTTTTCGAAGAAAGCTAATTTTATAATCACTGTCGTCGTCTTTTGAAACCATCACTTCTCCGATGTAAAAAATGTCTTTTTTTCCTTGAATGTCAAATTTAACGAGAACAAAATCTCCTTTTAATGGTTCTCGTTCAAGATCTTCAAAATTTTCAGGACAAAGTGCCTCCATCGTTTCGTCCGAAATGTCAGTATCATCAATATCCATAAGAACCGGCACTGTTTCGCTACAATCTTCTTCAGATTCATATTTATTTTTGTTCTTGAAGAGGGATCTTTTAGGAGCCTTCAGAGATGAATTTGTCTTCTTTTCTATTAGAGCATTCTTCTCCGGTGTGCTTGTAGCAATAATGCTACGCTTTTGGCGAGTGTTTTTACGTTTACGCTCTCCAGCTTTAGGGTAACCTTTAAATTGTTGAGGGCTCTTGTAAGTATGAGGCATAGAAGTTGATGAAGTTGTAGTTCCAGAAGCTCTTAACTCAGAGGACCTCCTGTTTGTTGAACTTGGCCCAGGATTTTCTTCCATTAACGTGTTAACAGTGGGTTCTTCAGAACACAGTTCATTAATTTCAGAAACTGATGCCTTGATCTCATTAGTGTTATTTTCCTTTGGTAGGGGAGTTGCAACTGTTGCGGTAGTTTCTTCCACATTAGGTCGATCAGTCACATAGCTGCCAAGAAAATCCTCATCTTTAAATATGTGCCTGTCAAACGGAAAAATTCCAGATCGCCGAAAACCAGACATAATGTTCTCTGGAGACAGGCTTTGATGAGCAATTTTCACAATGCTGGCAATTTCATAAATTGACATTGTTTGTCCTGGATGTTGCATCATCCAACTGTCAATTGCAGCATTATAATATGTCTTGAAGGGTTTATACACCGCAACATCTAGAGGCTGAAGCTTGTGGGTACAGTGAGGAGGGAATGTCACTATTGTTACTCCATTTTCCCTTGCCAAGTCAATGACTTCAATTGACAGGTGGCTGTCATGGTTATCAAACAGCAACAAAGTTGGAGATCCTTTTGAACTTTTTGTATGGTGAATGAAATGTTTCATTACCTGTACAAAGAGTTCAGCTGTCATCCACCCTGAAGGATTGGCAAGGCCTAGAGTCCCAGCAGGAGCATCTTTAGTCATATGCGGCTTGAAATGGACTCTGGGAAATACCATAGCAGGAGGAATAGAGTTTCCTGTGGCATTCACGATGCAACAAGTCGTAACTGTCGTACCCTTTTCAGCACTTGTGCATTTACTTATCTGTTTTGAACCCTTCTCTGCCAAAACCTTCTGAGATTTCTGAACTGTCGAAGTTGCAGTCTCGTCCAAATTGAATATTCTTGTGCCATCTGCAAACTGCGGATTTACTTTTAAAACTTCCTCTAGATTGTCAAAAAACAGGTTTACATTGGCTCTGTTGAATGATGTAGCTCTTGACAAACTGCAGGCTTCCGGAGTTCGAAGACTAAGCTGAGTATTTCTCTTCATAAAGCCCCCAAACCAATCAATACCAGCAAGCTTATTTTCTTTCCAAGTTCCTGGGCAAGAAATGGAATTTACTTCAGCCATTTCATATGCTAGACATCTAGTGTCTTTAGATGTGAGACCGTAGTACATTTTCGAACTCATTACAATGTAGTCTGCCAAGTCGTTCTCCTGCTCTTCAGTGAAAATCTTTCGACAATCATAATGTGGTTTCATCCTAATAATTTTCTCAGGACCGGCACTTTTCTTCTTTTGAACATATCGGAATAGTGTAGGGTATTTCACTCCCTTTTCTATAACGGCTTTCCTTATGCTCATTCCTTGCTCCACTAAAACAACAGCTTCACGCATGCTATCTTCTGAAAAGTTCCCCTTTTCTGTTTTTCTAATTCTATTTCGTACCATGTTAAACACCTGTAGGTAAATAGAATTATGAATAAACAGATGTGAATTTGAACATGACTCTAATTAAATATATACAAGAAATACCGGGGCACAATGAAACAGTAAATTGTGGAAATGTTTCATTGTGCCCCTGTTACTCTCTTTAGATAAATTCATGATTATAACCTATTAAAAGTAAAGTGATGATAAAAATAACTTACTTGGGTTTCTAAAGCGTGATGAAGTTTTAAATCGATCACTTTTATTTTTTTCTAAACGTAACACACTATGGAAAATAACTAAAAGTCTGAGAGAACGAAAATTTACATCCAACAGCCACAAACAACATAGTATGAAGAACTCGTAAACCAAGCGGGTTAGACTTGATGTTTCAAAATGGAAGCTTCTGTATGTAGTTCAGTATTTTATCTATGGAAGCGCAACTTTTCTAAAGCCTTTTTATGGGATAAAAACATTACTGTTTCATTGTGCCCCGTGTTTCATTGTGCCCCATGTTACCCTATATAGTACGTCCACTTATTTATGTTTCTATATTACAGCAAAGTAAGTAAGTAAGCATAGACTATACCAAAATGATTAAAGATATACTTTTGGTCTAATTTTCAAATAAGTTGGCAGAATTGCAGTGAATGATAGTGACAGACAGTGGCCTTTTAAACTATTATTTAATACAAAAATATATTGAATTATATAATCGCGCATTACCTTCGTGCCAACACAAGTGCTATAATAAAACTTTTATTAAAAAATTACATTTTATATCAAGAACAGACTATTTCTCATAATTTATCATAAATGTTGGAAATAGAAATATTCACTATTATGTTGTAAGCTTAAAGAAATTCTTCATTTCATATTCTCAAGAGCATTTTGATGTTTTCTTTCTGTAGTTATTTTAATACCGTGATGAATAACTTTTTTCAAAATTCTTAAATAAATAAATATTTTTTAACCAAAAAAATAATCTAGAGAGTTAAATTTGGAAAGTGATAAATGTTGGTTTATAATACGATTTATCTCAGCTAGAATTTAAATAGTTAATGAACCAATTACTGCAAGTTAATCTAGGTTCGGTATCATGGGATATAGTTTCCCTACAACAGCTTCGGGTACGCGTGTTGTTTCTTTTTAAGTACTCTTCAGCAGGCAGTCACAAATAATCCTGAAAATAATCAAATCTACTTAATTGACTCTGAGATGTATAGTTTGCTTGTGGTGATAATTATCATTAAGATTTCTTTGAACTTCGACCAACAACAAACACTGTGTAGATCAAACACTTTATAATCAATAGTTATATTCTACATGGAAATTGTTAATTGATCAAAAGACGATTACATTAATTCCCAATTTTGAAAGAATAAAGACATTTTGTTTAAATTGAAACATTATTACTAATATCTAGTCTAAAATCATCGGAGGCATATATAGAGAATAACAATTATTACTTAGTTTAAAAAAAACTCATGAGGTCGTAAAAGAATTGTTTGAAAATTTTCCTAACCTTAGCTGTCACAGTCAATCGTTTTGGTAGATCGAATACAATAATAGTAAAAGTTGTTTAGCATAAGGAGCATGGAGATATTATACTTACAAAACATATATTCATTCGTTTTAATATAAACAAGCGTGACCTACAAGTTCATATTCATTTATTCAATGTGCATGTGGTACACAAGCATACACAATTTTATGTGTGTAACGCAATATATATTTAGATCCACATTCTCAAAGCGGTTAATTTTTTATAAACTAATCATATGGAGAATAATCACAGCAGTGACCGCTTGTCCATACATGGAGAAATATATATATATATATACAATACATATATCCTAACGTGTGGACTCGTAAGCAGCAATAATGCGGGCGTTATGATGCACCGTCTATCGTCTATTATTTGACAGAACAAGGTTTCGTCGCCTCATTATAATTAAGATAATGATACAAACATCTTTAATTTAAACGATAATGATAAGTAATAAAATGAAAGTCTACATACATTTCTGCATTATTAAAAAGATTATATAGATTATCTCTGGAAGAACAAATTGCGTCTTTTCACGAGTATTATGCATTGCAAATCATATAAAGTTTCTGCACTCTATCACTGTCTAGTGTTCGCTTTCTTCTCTAAGATGATCATAATCGCAATATTCGTAATGCATTTAGCTAAACGTTTGGGCAAATGACAAAAATTTCACATTATTAAAACCTAGGAATCAAGTTACTTTTCCATTCTATAAAGAACATGGAAGTACTAAGTTTCACATTAGAATTGGTAACTTGTATATAGAGGAACAAAAATAGTTGCTTAATTGCATTTTAATAATGATTTAAAGTTGTTGTTACATTTGGTTTTCTTTTCAGTTAGATTTTGCTGTGTTTCTTCTTAATATTAGTGAAAGTTTGGGGAACAGTTTTTTTCCTGTGTGAATTAAGATCGTTTGGATCATTAATTCGATTCTTTTCTTAATAATTTTTCGACATTTCTATTTCATTAATTTATTACATTCTTCTGAATGTTTCTGTACTTCGGTATTTTATTTTCGGGGCATGTTTTTCTGCATTTTGCCGCGTAGGTGTGTCTTGTGAACGTTTGAGACTTTTAAATATTAGAGGCTCTTTTTCATTTAAGCTTCCTAAAATAGCGCACGCATTTTAGATAGTGTTCGAATTAACTTGGATCTTTAGCGATTGCTGTTGCCTTAAATTTTTACTGCATCGAGTATTTTTGGAAACTTCACATTTGGCGGTATTTACATAAACCACTGTGATAGCGGATTTATTAACAAAAATTCGGAGTACTTAATCTTTCTACCCTGCGAAGATAAAGTGTAGTTTATGTTTTAGCCATTTTAGCTACGTGCTCCTATCTTGCTAATTGTTTCTTTCGTTCTGTGATTTTTAGGGTGCTTAATACAGATCATAATTTTAGTTTATAGTACAATTTTATCATATATTTTTTTGTAATTTGATTCTAAGTTAAGCGATCCTGCAAATTTGTATATATATTTTGATCTCAATTTGTGAAAAATTTCTTTTTTTTACTTGTTAATTTAGTCGTCAGTCAAGAAGTTCTTTTGCTTATGACTGAAATCAAATTCATATAAATTTTCCATCTTTTATACGTTTTATACTTTCTTTTTGTACGAAATGTAATTTAGATTAGATATCATCTATACGGTAAAGTAATCTAGTGTTTCTGACAATTCTAAAAGGCTCTTTTATTTTATGTACTTATAAATTACATAACACAACTAGGCCAGTTATGGAAATACTATTTTAATTTTGTTATATTTTTCAATTTTTTCTTGTAGTCAGCCATTTTAAATTTTACTGGTTACTATGTCACTTATTTTTTTTATTCTATTAAAAGTTATAATAATATTTCTGTATTTGCACTTTCGTAAATGCTGCATTTCCTAAAATTTAGACATTTTTGTATTTGTTTTTTTTTAATTAATTAAAATCGGAATTTCGTATACTTAGTTCTTTTTTATTGATATGTTAGTGAGTTTTACCATATACAATGTGTCTGACAACCAGGAGAGGCACGAGATTCCTTTTTAGTCGCCCCACCTATTTTTATACAGGATGTCGCTTTTTCTTTAAACAAGATGGCGCCCTTTTATTCATTTCTATTTACTAAGCACGCTGGCACCTGCACTCTGGGAAGATATCTCTGGTTTATCAATATCTCCTAGTATGTTTTTTGCAATTTATAATTTTCGTTTTAGTCTAACCTGTTTTGAACGTCTGGAAAGTGGAATTGTTTCCATTGTAAATAGAGCTAAATAATATTTTAGCTTAGTAAATTAAATCCATCTTATACACGCGCACTGGTCTTAACATTTTTAAATTAGAAAAAGTTTGATCTTTTTAAGATATATATATATATATATATATATAACTCATCATTCGTGAATAGGAAGTAGGAATTCAGGCACAGATATGGAAGAGTAGGAGAGAGTGAGAGAATTGTAGAGCAGCCATTTTACGAAACAAATAGTATATTGCAAGTTATAGAAGATACCATGTGTAAATTTTAATATTACTTATTTCAACTCTAAAATAAGTGTTTCTTCCCATAGATAATTAATCGCAAGTTAAGTAATAAACAATAGAAAAACTAAAACATATTCTTCTACAATACTCAATCGAGGAATAAAATAATAAAAGCAACAAGAAAATCAATTTATAATTTTGAAAATAATTCACATATCTCAATGATATCAATTATACATCTAATAGTCTCTCGTGAATGTAATCATGTGACTTTGACTGACTGATCTTGAAGTGGGTGAAGCTAGTAGATATATTCACCTTAGAAATTTAATGCTAATAAACTGCTCAAATTCTTTTACTTGAAAGAGGTAGGTTTCTTCGTTCATAACATCTAAAAGAAATACCGTGTCAAAAAATGTTTACTATCAATTTACTAGAATCATTTAGATTAAATTTAATTCTTTGGAGACACGGTTGATTCCTAGTGTAGGATATTTGTAAGCTTTAAACTAAATCACTCAAAACTGCTATTAACCTTTCGCGACATTTAAATTACTAATAAAATGTGTATAAAACCATAGTAAATGACACGTATGTAAAGCGAAAATTAATTGAGAAAACATTGTAAATATTCACAATGATACATTAACAATTATCGCAAACAGCTTTTTTTGGAAATATTTTTGCGAACTACAGTTCATTGTATAATTAATGACTAATTTACATTTTCACTTTGATAATGAATAAAATTGTAAATTATTAATTACTACCCAAAAAAATCCTGAAAGAAAAATTAAATTATTTGTTTAGTTTATACGCATCGTCTTGATAAATGAACGTAGACGGAATATATATATATATATATACACAATATATATATATATATATATATATATATATATACAATATATATATATATATATACAATATATATATATATATATATGTATATATGTCTGCCACAGAGTTCTATAGATATAATTAGAACCAAATTACTTCTATACTTTTATTGCTTTTGGAAATTTGTTCGCACAAGGTCTAAAAGAAGAATTCACCGATGCTGATATCGAAATAAATTTTGAACTATAATGCTTGCTAGTAGAGCAAATATTATATACAAATGTCTGATTGGTCATATCTATACTACTACTACAACACCTTTCTAAGACGGATTCATACACCCCGGCTTTTAAATAACGTATACATGTAAGCTCTTCACATTAGTTGTATTTACATATTCGAAAGCGGGAATATACGGATCCCAATAAAAAGTAGTGCCGATATTGAAGGAGACATTAACTTTTTTGATAGAGTATACATATGTATATAGCTACAACTCTATTACAGGTAGCATATGGTATTAATGTATACATAGAAAAATTAATTATTTTTTACAGAGTTAATTGATACGGAAGAAAAAGAAAAGAAACGAAATTAATTTTCAGTTTCAATTGATTTGCATTCGCCAGAATAATAACATAGCTGTTACAATTAACAACATAGTATCTCTAAATTTTCACATAAAAATGACTTGAACTTATAAATCGAATAGCTTCTATCAAAGAAATTTATCCGCTCTAATATTCCTAGTATTAGCTGTGGGTTGCTAATAAACAACTTAGGTGTCGAAATACATATGTAGATTCAAAAATTCATTGCGATGAAGTAATTGGTTTTTAGTCAACTTTCATAGACCTAATTAGATAACTTTGAAAAGAAATTTAATTATTTCGAGCTTTTATTATATATAAAGTTACATCTGAAGTAAAATTACTTTCCCAATCGAAACAGGCGATGGTAAAAACAATTGAAAAATTATCATGTTACAAATATAGAAATTTCAATATAATTAATTTTATTAATATTTTATATCTTAAAAAAGTTTGACTTGTTCTATTTCACGGCATTAAATTAGCAATATAACACCCATAAATGTTAATATAACCGACCTCGAAGTAAGAACAATTGCTTTCAATCAATTAAAGTTATCAAATTTTTTAAATAATATTTAAATAGGGAACTGCTTATTAACGAACCCTTACTTGAATTGGGACTATCGAATATATGAAGCAATTTTTAAATATTGAACAATTAATTAACAAGCCCTTAATTAAATCAGAGTGGTATACTAAGTGCGAAGCTTTAATAATGACCGCTGACTAACGCATCATTAACTAGTTAAAGCGATTAAATATATATATATATATATTTAATTGCTTTAACTAGTTAACATATATAACATAATATTTGAATAAATGATTGAATAATTACCTTCTGTTTAACCAGCTCGACATTAAACTAAAACTGTGACATAAATGTTACGTTCTAAAATCTAATAGCTCTCAAACTAGCCCGTACTAAGACTAAACGATTGCTTATAAACTAAATAATTATCTCCACAGTCTAATGAACCATAAATAATACTAATAGTAATAATAAATATAAATAACAATAAGCTATTTAAATGATATAATTACCAAAAGCCCGAGATCCTTAGGTAAATTACAATCCTCGGGTATCTTTAAATGAGGAATAGGTGTCAGATGGTTTCGTTTAAACCTTAAGCAAGCCGGTAAAGCTCCGTGTTTATCAGATGGAAACGGGATCTTCATAGGGACACGAATCTAATCCATTAAGTAATTAAAATCCAACCGAAGGTAGAGGAGGAAGGAACCCTAAAGTCAACGTAAAAAAAGGACAAAGAGTAGTACAAAGTTTACAAATTACGTACCTCACGGTTAGTTTCGAGGGTTAATTAATGAGAATAAATCATAATTCCAGTAAGACGCCAATGCTTTATCAAAATGGAACTTTGTCCACGTATCCACAACTAATCTTAAGCCATCCAAATAATATAAACAATAAACATTCAATCGGTAATCCGTAGAATATTGCAGGGTAAGACTCAACAATAACTAAAATTCTACACACCATTTCAAATTATATTAAATATTGCATTCGAAAAATTAATAACTTTGCACATACTTGTCTCGATGACTGGAACATAATGAACAAATCGTAAAATGGCAAAAAGAATTAATGAGAGTAAAGAAGAACGAGTGCCATAACCAATATTTTAGAAAAGCGAGGAATTGAAATATATATACAATATATTCACTAAATAGTGTTACACAATCACGAACAATATAATTAAATTTAAAATTTAAGCAAACAAAAGAATACAGTTGAATAAACAATTGTATTTAAATAAAAACACAAATTAAATATTTTAAATTTATTAAAGTAAATAAATAAATCTTTTTAAAAGATATTATTGCTTAGTGTAACATCTTGGATCAACTTCTAAAGAAAACTACATCTCGCGTATCTGATTTCCAAAAATAAAAATACCTTTCAAACAATTTTCAGTTTTATCTACTTAAAAAATATATCCAAGAGTACTTTATATATAACAAAGAGAATTGAAACCTGGAAATTGATTTTGTCATCCTGCTTTCGTTTTATAACTCGAAACCTTCATTATATTGTATTATATCAATAATATCGATAAATAAATTTATTTTTCAAACAGAAAAGTTGTTATTATTCTTTATTATTGACTTCGATTAGACACAGTAATCCTTGTCTACCTCTACTACAACACTAATGAATGAAGTTTTTCATAAAACACCTTTTCAAAGTCAAGATTAATCGAACGACTAACTTTTTTACATACGAGCAGGCCCTTAGGTAAAAAAGAATGGTGTGTTTATAACACCAAAATAAGAGACCAAATTTTAATATTCGTTTCCACTGAAAATCTACATCGTGCACAATTCGATTCGTCCGTAGTTTCTAACACAAAAATCTCCAGACTAAAGCATTTCTATCTTCGTACATTGGTGGCACTTGTTCATGTTTATATGTCAGGTAAATATTGTGAGTACTGTGGTTAAAGTTTTCAATGACAAATTTAAAAAATAATCAGTAGAAATAATCTTATATTAAAGATAATCTAATTTTTCTGTTACCATTTACGGACAGATGTCTTTGCTCATCCTGTATATCATAAGAGAAAAACCAGGATAATTTGCGTTGTTAATATGTAATATTAGAAAAGTCAGAAAAACTGCGTCTACTTGAGTATTGTTATCCATGTTGTCGGATAGAAACTGAAAATATTGTTAAGTTTATGACTGTTGATCGCTTAATACGAATCAAGACCATGTCAGCATGTGGATAGCAGAGATTCGATTTACGGACAAATATTACAAAAAAGCAAATTTCAAAGGCTTTGGCGAAGTTGTTTATTATTGTGACTGGACGATAATTCTCAAAGCAACCTACATCAGCTTTCACATACGCAGGTATCATTCTACCAAATTCCCAGCAATTGGGAAAAATTCACGAACGAAATGCAAGATTGAATAGTTGGCACCAAGGAACTGCAAGAACACCGATGCTATCTTTAAGCAAGAAGGTTGGGATAGCGTCTTTGCCCGTAGTATTGGTATTATTAAGGCAGTACATTAATCAGGGTACTACTGACACAATTCTGGGTGCCAATAGCAGACGTTGAGAGAGGTAATGCCTAGACAAATTAGAAAAAGTTAACGAATTCATTGATAATTGGCTGTGGTTGAGTGCGGAGAGCACCATTCATGTTTTTTAGGGATTTGATTAATCCATTATTGCTCTTATTACTGCATATGAAATCCCAGTATAACTTAAGATTACAACGTATTTTATAAAATACTGTACTCTTTAAATAATTATTCTTCAGTATTTTGGAATTTTGCCGTTGCGATTTTTTGTCATTTTTAGCATTTCAGTAGAATGCGTTAAAAGAAGCCCTACTTATTTTACAACTTCAAGTCATTTATATGTTCTTTAGTAAAACGTATTGGACATGTACTTACACAAATACGTTTCAACGGTACAAATAAAGTAATTATATATTTTAATATACAAATCATTGCACTCCAATTCAGCATCAGCATATGAAGTTAGAGATGACTAATCAATATTCAATAATGCCTTATAGTTATGAATTGACATAGTCAATATTATTGAAATTATAAGTATAATAATTTACGCTACGAGTTAAACCACGACTACTAAAACTAATAGACAAATTTATAGTAGAATGCTCCAAATTTTCATCCACCATCGGTGCATTCTCACGTGTAGACCCAATATGTTTGATATTGGTTAACACTAGAATGCGTTGTCAATGATTATCGATTGTATTAGTTTATACTAGATCGACGATGTTAGTGAAGTTATTTGTTAGTTGAGTTTTGGCATCATTTATGTTGTGATTATTAAAGTGTGTGATCAATACAATACTATGCTATAAATAAGTATTATTATCCAGGAAGGTACATATTTCATGCTTTACCTTCTCATTTTAGTGAATGTCGAAAGTCAAAAGAGTCGTATCACGACCATGGGCGTAATAATAACTGCCATTGTTCCATTATCCTCTGTGATCTATATTAAATCATGTACTGCTATTACTATTATTTTTTGATCGTAAACCAGTTCAAATTGACAACCACACCAAACTTGATTCTAAGATAATTCTATTTCTAGATACCAATAGAATTCTCCTTGTATATCTGCAACTAATGTTCCTTATTCTAAATTTTCATGTAAAACAATAATAATTTAGTTAAACCCATTTGTCGTGAATATAATTTTGGATAAACGTTTAAATAACATCTTTCTCTCGTCATCTTGTGAGCACCTTTATAGATACTGTAGTATTTGTGGCAAATCTGTCTCCGCTCAAAACACGAAATTTTGAAGTGCCTAGTAATCCTAAAGCTATCAAATATTTTTGTTTAAAAAGATCCTTCACCATAAATTTTGAAGATGTATCAGCTATCAAAACATTCGCATCTTTTCCATATATTATGTCTATTGCTAGCCTTATAGAAGTCAAGACGGCCATATTTGCTGACACAGTAAATTAAGTTCATCGTCGGAAAAAATTATAGCCAAACCTATGTCACGTTTTAAGACAAAATCTTTATCTTTCTCAACATCAACCACATACTACTATACCAGCGTGTCCGACAATCTAATTTCAGAGCAATTTCCTTACCAAATTGTTCTTGCATTATACGTATCTGCAAATTTTGATTTATTTATTAGTCACATTAAAAGATACATTCTATTTTGAATCTTACTTAATACTTTTATAATATTAAGTAAGATTAAATTTATTTATTAATAATTAATATTTGTATAAATATACGAGGGTAGCCATTTGTATTTCAGGAATTGCAAAAAAAAAATTTTTTATTATCGAAAATAGTTTTACTGCTTTTCAAAATATTCTCCACATTCTGCACTTTTGCATCCTGCCACTGTGAAGGCGGTATCTCCAAAATATGAGTTTATTCTTCACGTGTGGGAACAAAAAGAGATCACAGGGTGCTAGATCAGGGCTGTACGGTGGATGGCTCATCAATTCAATCTTTTGCCCGGTCAAATATTCAACTGTTTGGACAGACCTGTGATAGCTCGCATTGTCATGGTGGAGAATGATCTGTCGTTTTCGGTTTGTTTTCCTCATTTCTTAAAAAACTTTTGGCATACAAATTGTTGCAACGGTTGCAACGTGACCGGTTTTTCTGAAAAAACAGGCGACCATTTGTTTTGATGTGCTTCGAGTGCGAACAACATTTATTGGTTTTGGCTCATCTCGTTATACCCACACAGTCGACTGCTGTTTATTATCGGGCTCATACGAATAGATCCAAGATTCATCACCCGTGACGGCTTTCTAAATATTCTTTGAAACACCGCCATTGTATTTTTTGTACATTTCTTGGTACCAATCGACACGAGTCCTTTTTTGAGCGGTTGTCAAATTATGTGGTACTCAATGTGAACATAGCTTCTTAACTACTAAATAAAAACTTATACACGCTAGTGTTACTAATACCTAGAGATGCCTCGATCTCACGATATGTCACATGACGGTCTTTCAATATCAATTCAGACACTGCATTAATGTTTTCCGACACAACAGCATTTGTGGGATGACCTCACGAAATACATCTTTCAAGGAACGCCGTCCAAATTTAAATTCACTATACCAACGTTATACTGTACTTTTAAATGGTGCTTCATCACTATATAAAGAATTCAGTTCGTCGACGCATTCTTGTTGAGATAAACCACGCCAAAAATTATGAAAAATAATTACACGAAAATGTAAAGTTAATTCCACTTTTTCGCTGACGTAAAATTTTCAAGTTACTGTCAACAATAGAAATAGCGACCGGATAATAAAACTGTCGAAGTAAGTATATCGTAAAAAATGACAAACTTCACGATGCAATCATCGGAGGCAACACTAAGAGTGTTGCCAGTTCCCGAAATATAAAAGGCTACCCTCGTATTAGCACTAAACTACGGATATTTAAATCGCAGAGTTTAGACATCGTAAACACTGCTCACGATACGACTAGCTAATATATTCAGTTGTAGTTTCCAAATTGTTAGTAACAGGAAGAAATATCAGACAAAATAGTACCGTTGATTAAATATAGCAGCAGTATTTTTAACTTCGTAAATAGATAAGTCCCAGAACTTTTTGAATGTATAGCACATTATTTATGCAATCTTTAGATTTATATCCGTGTACATGCTGTATACTAATTATAATACATTATAGTGTATAACTTCATTGTGCCTAACATAATTTCTAACATAATATAACCATATGTTGTCATGCGCCCTTCTACACACTTGTGTAGATAATGACCACAGCCGGTACTGTTTACCTTAACAAATATTCTTAGTTACTTCTAGGGCTGAAATTAATCAGTATCACTCGGAAAGTTATGTTAATAAAAAGATCTTATAAAGAGCGCCATAGCATTGAATCTCTTAGAAGTTATGTGCCAATACTGAAGCACTTGGATGTTAACTACGTGCTATTGCAGGTGACCAGACAAGACAAAACAAAAAATATTTAAAAAACTCATTCGATTAGAACATATGTGGGCAACAACCGGCCCGTTGTAAGATTTGATGCGGCCCGCGAGCTACTGTCTATTATTTCATGTCTGATATCTATCGCTAAAAATTATGAACACTACTTTAAAATGCACTACTTTTAAACGCGGCCCGCGAACTTATTTGCATATTAAAGTTTAGCCCACGACATGTCAAAGATTGCCCATACCTGGACTAGAATAACAAAGTATCAGACTACTAGAGATCTACAAAAAGAAAATAATTGAAATATTTACAGTAGCGACGTGATTCTACTTTTATATTAATGTATGTGTCAAACTAGGCTTAACATTCTTTTCTTAAATAAGGAAAAACGAAACAGTTTCAATAATTACAAGAACCACAAAAAAAAATCAATATGCAGTGAATATACCACGACATTAAGATAACATATTTTACATATATGGCTCTGAATACGTACTCAGGTAACAGGTTCGTTTCCATGGTTATTATAAAATAATTACACATGTGCCATATAATAAGGACACTCAATTATTCAGACAATGTACTAACAAATCATATACACTAGAATAATTATATTATATTATGGAGTCAGTAGGCAAAAACAATAAATCAAATAATTGAGGGTCTGTAGATTGCAGAATTAAAACCAGGTATCAGTCAATGTTTATTGTAAAGCTACTAACAATATTGATGTAGATTGACTATTTAAAAAAGCTATATCGCGATGGAATAACTACGTCAAGACTGGCTGAACGTATATAAATATCAAACAATTACAGCCGCTGTCCACCAAATGGATAACTACGTTAAGACTATTAAATGTATATAATTAATAAGCAATTATGGCAGATGCTAACAAGTAGTCAGCTACGTTACAAAAATTGCATATGTATATATATATATATATATATATTGAACACCGATACCATCTGTCTAATCAGTGAATGACTTCGTTAATTTTATTAAATATAGTTATAGATCCCGAACAATTATAGCAGCTGCTTAGTTATTAATTAAGCTAAAGCTATAGGCACCGACTCTAATTAACAGTCCTTTAATTCCTGATGAGTCGATCAACATAAAATAATCTTCACATTCCTGAACTAAGCACTTCTAATTGCCAGATTTGGTTATTAGTAGGGTCACACTCGCATTCGCACCACTCTCCCTAGTTTTTTAGCAAGCGCTCAACATCCAGATGAAAAACCTACATCGCATACAGCGACCCTAAGATGCAATGTAAAAGGACAGGAAATAAATTTTTAAATTTACAAAATTATTACCACCACAATATGAAGTGGCAACAATGTATTTCAATTATTTTAATAGTGTGTATAAAATATTACAGCACACAAAAAATGTACTACAGATGCTAGACTTTATTTGCCAAATATTAAAACCCGCTATCCCTAATAACAATTTCTATTACCTGAATATACATCCATATGCATTATCGATCACGCTTTCCTGACCCAGAAAAAATTGATAAACCAGTTAGCAACTCATCTGGGAATAATTAGATACGACTCACTTTGTTTATCAGTTATATGGTTCAGAAGTTATCAAATATTAGTAACGGAATTTACCAATATGTAGCTAAAATGTGCAGTGTGCAAAGTATTTATTAGAGAAAATTATATTAGTATTATCGTAACGATTAAATGATATGACAAAACTGTTTTGAAAGAATAGTAGAGCTTTTTGTACTTATGTGTAAGAATGTGGGAAGTCCTTATCTTGCTATACGAACTAAACATATTGGCATTGCAAAGTAAAGGAGGATAGATAAGACCGAACTCTTCTTGATCCTATTCATTCCACGTTTTGTTATAGATGAAGCTTCTATTTGCATTATCCATATACACTACTTTATTACTACAGTCTTCTATTTATAGATGACATTAGTTTATTTTAAAAGTCTCTTCATAATGTATAGTTGTAATTCTTGTTTATTTTCTTAGTTCGTTGTTTTATATTATAAGTTTATTTTACTTTAACACTATTTTCATTTATATTATTTATAAATATTATCAACATTTTAATAATCCATCTTTCAATATTAGCTGAAACTACTTTTAATGTTTCACTTTATGTTTTATAATAATTCTTCTTGCTACAATTTTCGAAGCAAAATATTTACTTTTTGTTTACTATTAAATTCTTACTGACATCAATGTCTTCTTAATTTTAATTTAGAATTTTGGACAATAAAATATCCAAAATTCTAAATTAAAATTAATTTTAAAACATATTTGATACTTTCAAACATGTATCTCAATTTAAAAATATGTTTTAATCATTATGACATTTCAAATAATTATTTTCATAATTTGACTTAAATTTTAAGATAATATTTCTTTCATAATAATAGCATACACACACGCACGCATACGCACACATTCATATAATATATATATATATATATTTATATATATATTGATAGTGATTAAATTATATATATATATTTAATCACTTAAGGTTAATATGTAACCCCTATAAAGAATACTAAAGGTAATATGGAAAGGGGTTAAGTTAATCAATCCTACATGTATATTTTAATTAGAATAACAATTCAAATATTTTATATATCTATGTACTCTTCAATTAAATTAGTGTATGAAACAAAATTTAATTCCTAATAGCAACTAATAAAAAAATAAAACACTATATTACAATTATGAGAAATGCAGAACAAAATATTATTTCAAATCTTGTACGTACAATCAAAAATAGTTGATTGCACTGGTAAAAAATTGATAGTAAGTATTAAAGTGTACAACTTATTAATTTAACTTCTTGCATAGTATCGTGTATAGGCATATTACTTTTATACCATTTATTGATATGAAGAAATTGAAATATTTAAATAGTTGATGCACATTAAAAGCATTGCTCGATACCTTGATAGTTGAATTACATGAAAATATTATATTCAAATAAATCAATGTCTAGCATAAATCGTTTACACTGATAGAAATGATAAATCTCACAAAATATAGGCAAGTATGTGGCAACAATAATATTCTTGAAAGTTTTTGACAACCAAGCTTCAATGGGCGCTTAAATTAAAAGTATCTATTTACGAATTACTAACTTATCAGTCTCTTTTTATCGCACTATACTTATATAGGTTGTTCTTCTTAATATAACTAAGAAAGGAGTCTTGAATCACATGCCACTACGAAACAATTGCTTTATTTTCAAAATAGTGCATTGTACATTTACGCAAAAAGCAGTTAATACTGTTGTTAATTGTACATAAACTTTTTTGAATAGGGTGCGCCTTCTCTGAGAGAATAGAGGTTGTATTAGAAGATGATGGCGTTGCAATAACGCAACGATAAGATACAATCCATTAGTAAATATTATTTGAAGTAAAAGATTGCAGTTTTATTTTTAAAAACAACATAATCGAACATAGTTTGGTTCATTCGAAGCCAATAAGTTGTAAAAGAGATCATAGAACGTGGCGACAGTGTCTACGATTAAAACTGAAACACTTTTAAGTCTTTTATTTTTGTTCTGAAAAGAAATTATTGTAAGAAAACAAATCAGTAACATTAATGATTTTAGAAATGTAGTTGTTATTAGCGTTTTCTGCGTTCGATATCAAACAGTGATAACGATAGCAGTCACATTTGCTTGCACACCAAGTTCGTATAGGTACATAGCGAATATTTACGGTGATTCATCCAAGGCTGATCGCTCTACTCAATTATATGTATTTGTTGGTACAAATGTATTTACGCACTTACTACATCAGATCCTATCCTGCCGCTCAAATAAAAATTAATCGCTCCAATCATAACTTAAGGAGCGGATATTGTTTAATTGAATCTGGATCTCGTCATCTACGAACCATTGCTATACAATAGTTACAACGTGAACCGTATAAGATATTACGTTACGAAGCACGCTAGTGAATTTATATTGAACTGAGATATTTCCAATTATGTAATAATATATAAAGGTTTAAATATACAATTTAAACATTGGAGTCCTAATTTAAAATGATACAGAGTAAGTTTTTATCATCCCTTTCAATTATAAGGTATGTTTTAATCCAACTCTTTTATTATCCATGTCGTATAATTTTTCTAATTTCTTCTCTTGTTGTTATTTTAAGGTGTTAGCTACTAGCCAAACCCAAATTTTAGTATCATATCAACGTAATTTTTTCCTGTACTTATTGGATGTAATTACGACACCAATACTTATCGTCTTGGCTGCTACGTGATTAAACGTATCCGCAATTGAATTCTTTTGTATTTATTTAGTAACAACCATTTCTTTGTAATTTTCTTTCTTCCGTATACGCTTACTAATGTAGTACATATTTAATACTTTAAATTCCTATCTAGACTAATTTAATAATAAATTCTAGTACAGTAATTTTTATGTTGTTAGAAACTAGACTTGCCCCTCGTGTCAATATACGTGGGCAAGGTGAAAACTTCTCGGCCTGACAATGAAAGACTGCGATTTAAATTTTAAAAATGATTTTATTTTTCTACATAATCTCCTTTGAGTTCAACACACTTGGTCCAGCGTTTTTCTAACATCAATATTCCTTCCCGGAAGTGAGAGTCTGGAAGGCATTCAAAATATTCTTCTACGGTCCTTTTAACTTCTTCATTGGATGTAAATCGCTTTCCAGAAACAATTTTTTTCAAGTTTGGGAATAGATGGAAGTCTGAGGGTGCCAAATCAGGCGAATAGGGAAGATGTCCGATCAAATCGTACCCCAAATCCCGCAATTTTCCCATCGCCAACGCACCCTTGTGTGCGGGTGCGTTGTCAAACCAGGCCATTGGCATCCAGCTGGTCAAGAAGGTTAGAGTAATATGCGCTTGTAATTGTTCTGCCTTTTTCAAGGAAATCAATTAATAAGATTCCTTTTGCATCCCAAAACGCGCTGGCCATGACTTTCCCACCAGACGCGATTGACTGAATTTTTCGTTCATTCTTTTCATGAATTTATAACAAAATTATATGCGTTTAGTGATATGGCGTACGTAATGTATATATATATATATATAAATATATAATATATATATACATATATACACGTAATCTAATGGTATCAGCTCTTGATGCAGTTGAACATTATAAGGATGAAATCTATTCTTGTTTACTATTCTTCCTATTCCCAAGTTTCCCATACTAATATTCAAATTATTGCAGATTGTCTCCAAACTAACATTGAAATTTTCCACTTCCATTTAAAAACCTCTTATTTTATCCTCATTATTAGTGATCGATTTTGCATGTTAATGTAGTTTGTACTCAACAGATCCATTGCTTACAAATTTGGCTTTCAAACACTCTAACACTCCATTTTGAAGTGACTACGGTGTGGATATTTTTGTCTGTAAAGTCTGCTTGCCAACTAATAATTTCGGTTGCTCTCACCAAGAGCAAAGGCCATATCACTTTTTAAATAATTTATATTGTAAATTGCAAAAAATAACAAAATGAGTAACAAGCAAGAAATAATGAGAAACGAACAATAAATAACAATAAAAACAGCAAAAGTAACACTACCTCTAAATAAAAGTACTGAAAAACTATGATATGAACGTGCAGAAGTTAAACTTGACATTTAGTTACATGTTTTATTTTTTTAGTTATCACATGCACACATGCCACTTTCGGATACTACTTTTACTAAAAAAAATTATCTCAGGCGATTTTACCATCATATTATCTTATTGAAAGGCGTCTTTTTTATATTAGATTATCTGTAAGTCAAAAAGTATTAACTTTGGATATAGGAAATGTTCTTTGTGTGTGTGAACTTCAAAATATATCAAACCACGTAAAATATACAAGTTTCACCCTTTTAAAGATGCTATAATTAATTTTCAGTTTTATAACACCCTGTATAATATATTGAAAGTATTTAACATAGGTTGTTCAACTTGAAGCACTATCATAATTATGCAGAGTTTGATTTCAACATGGATTTTATAATATTAACTTGCCTTATTATAAAACGGGGAATCTGAAAATATAATAATATACAGGGTGTTCTATTTAACATAACAAGGTTATATAACGTACAAGCAAAACTAAGCAATCTGTATATTTTAAAATATGATAATTATATTGTATAATGTACTTGATCCCAAATAACTTGATCAAAAGCGACTAACTGTGGTTTATACATATATACATAAATCAGCATTCCAGATAGGGGTTTGTCGGTGGTTTATCCTGAAAAGAACAGTATTATAAAGGTTTGAACTGCAAAATAACGTCATTAAAACCATCATGGAAGTTCCAGTTATCTTATTACTTTACTAAAATTTATAAAGAGTTTTATAGAAGACATAAATTAAACGCAAACGTATTAAATATTCCTTTCCAACGATTCATCTTCTTCAAATTACTCACCACCTTAAGGAATGACACCACGTAAGAGTCAGGTGAGAAACCCATCCTCAGATGTGCAACAGTATATACATATACAGTACAGTATATACATATACAGTACAGTATATACATATACAGTACAGTATATACATATACAGTACAGTATATACATATACAGTACAGTATATACATATACAGTACAATATATACATATACTGTATGTAGAAACTTAAGTTTACTTTTCATTCTAAATATTAGGAAACAAGAAACGTCTCCCTTTGATAAACGAACTTTTGTATTTTACTCTATTATTCTATATGCAGAATTTATGAAAACAATAAGATAAGAAAATATAAAACCAAATCAAAAATATTATTGGTCAAACATTTTATCGTTATAATGAATGTGCGTGAATAAACAGTGATAAAGTAGAGTGCATTGTAATAATAAATTATATCGTTACCTATCAGTGACTCAGAGCATGACACGAACATGAACATATCAAATAGTTTACATTACAAAACGATATTATAAACAGAGTGCAGAGAACATCCAAATTCACAAGCCGTACGAAGAAAAGGGGTACGCAAACAATACTTATAATATAATAATCATAATTTATTGCAGCGGCTCTTATAAGTCTTAAAGAATGTAGTGCTATTACTGTTTCAACAAAATATTGTTTTTGTCTTTTTCTTTTATTTCCTTGCCGCGTAGAAGCTTCCTTTCGTAACTTAATTTTTCTGGAATTCAATATGTATTTGTAATACAGAAAAATACATTAATGAAATTACAACTCTCTTCTTTTACATGATTCAGAATTTGAAAGTCCGTGGTTCTTTGTATCCTGATAAGCATGAAAGTGTTTTACCAATGCGAAATGATGAAAGAAATATTATTATTATTTTGGCTGCGTTAAAAAAGTCCACCGGCGACTTCTAGAAAGGAAATCCATTCACTTACAAATAAAAGTCGCCAATTTTACATTAAAGTGTATACACCCTAAATTAATACTTTGCAGAACAAGTTAACATTACAATACAAATTAATAAGTTCTACTAAAGACATGATCAGATAACTCGGAGCTCGAATAATAGCGAATCGTATAGCCGAGAGTCTACTGTATTTGGAGTGAACTGAAAAGTCCATCAACTGAGACCAAGGAGGTCATAAATGTCAAAGTTACTTCGATGTCAAGGTTACCTCAAAGACAATGTATTTTTATCAATTACTCTACTATGAAAGCCAAACCACCGTGGCCCTCATGTATACTTTCATACTAGTTTTATTATTACTATGTATTATAAAAAAAATCTCGTTCACCTTTCTTAAGTCACAATTGTTCAGCACTATATTTTTTTAAAACATGTATATCATAAGCACCCTCTAGAACCACTATATCCACCCATTGATAAAGATCACTCGCCATACCTTGATAACTAAATACAGTATTATGTTGCTCCACATTAGGAACTGAATTATAAGTCTGCAAACTAACATATATGTACATTTTATGTTCGCCTTGTAAACAGACAGGAGGAGACAGTATACATCCTACCAGGGATCCCTTTTCAGACAAAAGAAAAGTTAAATTACCCACATCGCCATTACTGTGATAACCCATCTTTATATTCACACATTTCCTATATAAAAGATATTATTTTAAACACATACATATATACTTTAACTTAATTAGTTTCTTCAAGAGTATATATAAATAACACATTATTAACATCTTTATATCTCTTAGAATTATATTCAATAACACTGCCAACATTTGATAGTAAATACTTTCCGACTTCTATCGGAGGTTTTAAATCTTTATAACTATCGAAATATTATATCACATCATAAATTTTCTTATATACTATCCAATGAGTCCCTTCTCTAACTTAATTATCCAAATTTTCTATTCTCTTCTCTTTTTATGTATAAGCCTCTGTAACACACTTCTACAAAATATACATCGAAATTTTCCTATTCTCCCTTTCCCCATACATTTCCATAAATCATTTCAGTTAAATGTCTTCGAGGTAATTCATTTAACCATTTTTTGACTTGAATCCGCTTGATAAGAACACATCACATACAACTTTATAGAATGTTATATATAATCTGCTATCGGCGGATATACTGCATCCTGCTTTAAGAGATTTCAAATTTAGCTCACTAGCTAGATTATGACGTTTCGTTCCCTGTAATTGTTCTTTTTCTGCTTTATCATTGCCTGTACTATAGCCGCGTAACAGCAACACCTCCACCTAATGAGCCTAGTGTAATAACGGAACCAAAGGTAAAAATCCACGCCTCTTAGAAATTGCGATTATTTAAATAGAGGAGCCATTATTCTTCTTCCAGATTTCACTACATTATGAGGGGCGGCTTCTGCGTTTCAAAACACCTTTACTCTTACCAATATTGTATTACGTACTTGCATCATTACTTGTAAAAACGATACAGCACCACCAACCTACTTTGACTTCTTCTAATACCATTACTTGGATCACTTTTATACTGTCTCGTTATACCCATACCCAATTTTATTTTTCCTGTCATAGCAGCAACATTGAACTTACTACTTGATGTAATGTATCACCAATCCATTACCTTTCCTTTTCCCTTTCCGAGATAAACTACTATGTTTTGCTCTCGATCCCATCTTATCGAAAATAAGTTATCCATTATAAATAACAGCTTATGAAATAGCACTTATCAACCAACCCCTGCTTCGATTTTGAATCTTTTGAACTAGTTTAATATATGTATATTTATTTATTATTTATTTAGCTATTAATATGGAAACATTTATTATTTATTTTTAATATGTACAATGTATTACAAAGTTTTAAATGATTTTTTTTCAATAAATCTATATCATTATAAATAGTTTGTAGTCTAGTTATGCAAAACGTTCAGGCATCAATTCATTAAACATTCTTTCTATTTTCTTGTTTATCTCTCTTTCGTTTCCACCTAAATATTACACCATCCACAATTCCTTATAAAACACCCAATATTTTAAATTTATTAAAACTGCTAATAGGGATTCCACCAAATTCTTCATACTATTCCAGGAAACCTTCATACGCTAAATATAAAACCTCTCTGACCTTTTTCTATTTTCAATATTCTTGTTGACCCATCTAAACATTCACTAAACATTTCCAAATTGAAACTGGAAATACTCTATATAAAATTCAAAATATTTTTTCGACTTCTCACTCTAATAAAAGCAGTTAAATTCTTCTACATGAAGCACCACACATTACTTATTTACACCTACTATTTTTACCATAGGCTCGTTATAAAAATCTGGTAACAAACCAACACGCACCCACTTCAAAAGGCTTTTTTCAAAAAATATCTTCTCTCCTACTAAAGGTACATTCCATTACGGGTTTCGTATACATTTCTCCTCATACATACACTTTATCCTAAAATCATTCGTCTGACCCATTTCTGATTTAAAAAATTAGTTACAGCAAATGAAAGAAAATTATCCTTCCGTAGACAATAAAATCTCTAAAACTGCTTCAAATCCTTTGCGGTCGAACGTCTTATTGACGAAATAAATGAATGTAATAAAAGATCTTTAAATATTATTATTTATAGTCGTGCAGAAACTGGTTCAACCAAACCTGAACAGATAGATAAGGATACTATTTTAGTAAATTCGTTTTTCTCCCATTTTCATATTAAGCTTGCACATCTTGATAAATTTTATGAAACTAGAAAACCTTTATCAAGACTTATCAAAGTTCGTTTATCTTCCTTCTCCAGAGATGGTGCAAAGTAAAATTAAGGAATCTAAAATCTTCAAAATGTAAAAGTTAGTCTAGATACTCTATTTTCTATGTTCGTACTAAGAGGCAATTGGAACACTAAAGGTTTGTAAAAGATCACCAGAATGCCCGTCTTCTTAAAACGGAGGCGAATATTAGAATTAAATACCGCAATGGTGTTCCCAAGATTGTATCTTCGGTAAGCTAAACGTCTCCAACAAGCGTCATTTCTCTTAACATTATCAGAGCACGCGGGGTCTAAATTGGAAAACCAATGATTTCTTTAATAATTAAAAAAATAATTGTATAAAAAAATGCCTCTTAACTTAATATTCCTTGTACTATGAGAAATTAAAGAATTTCAGATTAAATCACATATTGCTACAAGTTATCGTAATAACAAGCAGACAACAGAGAATAAAATAAATAAAAATGTATAGAATATATTTATATTTATATATATACATATATATATATATATATATATATATATATATATATATATATTAATTACTAAGTCACTAAAAAATTATAAACATTTTCAGAAATTTTCGATGAACCTCGTATATGAATAGTAAATATCGGAAGGAAATTCCATATTATTTGATAATATTTTCAAAGGATATATTTAAAAGTTATCTAATTCAAAACATTTAAGCCATACATAACTTAGGAATATGTTGTAAATATCTATTTGTAATTGTTGTTGAATTAATATATTGTGCTTTTATGTAGAGTCACACATAGAATCCATGAATCTAAAAAAAAATGCATGTTTAGAATCAATTCATAAACACAGCAATAGTATGGCAGTGTCATGAGTAGAAGGCAATCCTAAAATGAAACTAATGAAATTTATAGTATAATATTTTGACAGAAGAATTTAAATGAGTTTAAAAACCATTTCAGGAAGGTATTGTTATTGAAATGAATTGATTTTAAAGAAGTAAATCAGGATAAAGGAAAACATAAGCCAAACTAAACATATAGAATATCAGTTATAGAAATAATTTATTTATTTTACGGAATTTTCCAAATCCAATATTTTTTATTGAAATAGAAATCTTATAATGAAATTTAGAAGGGAAATATTGAAGTATGATACTTTAATGTAAATTCTTTTAAGAATTAAAATTTAATTTTGACAAGTTAGTTTCTAAATATTTTGTTTGAAAGATTTAAATTATGAACTTTGAATACCTGACTAATTAAAATTCAGGGAATCTGAATACTATATTCATTTTAATGTTTAAAAATAAATAAAGTTTCTTTTTTGTTTCCTTAAAGTTACCATGAAATTGATTTATATTTCGTTTCTCTTATGTCCGTACTTGTGCAAAGAGCATGAGAGAAAGTTCGATTCATTCCATCATAAGTATTTGTTAAATAACGATGCTAAAAAACTAATAAAAAAATCGAAAGTTTTAGTTGTTGACAAAAAGTAAAGGTTATAAATGACATTGACAAAGCTCAAGTAGACACACTTACTACTTACCATACATAAATGGGTAAAAATAATTAAGAATTTAAAACAGTACAATTAAGTGAATATTAGAAACAATTTCCAGTTAATGTAAGAACAGTATTAAAAAGAAATACCCTTTTAAAACTAATAATATTAAAATGGTAAAATACACATATAGCCATAGATGCGTGAATAGGTTAAGAGACCGTACTTGGAACAGGGTGAAAAATTATGAAAACGATCTCTTTTAGAAATATAAACAATCACGATGAAGAGACATGATCAATCTTAAAGATACCTATAATAAAGGTAATACTAAATAGCAATTTAAATTTGAAATAAATTTAATTGTTAGAGCGAATGTAATATTACGTAGTTTATTTGTTTATAAGTGTTTGTTTCGTATTGTGTAGATACACAATACAAAATAAATAACCACTATCTATCTATTAAAGATACTATTACTGATTTGAAAGTTCAATTTGATATAACGTTTTACTTGCAGATCTTTGAGTTTCATTATTAGAATTTTTCGCTACAATATAAAAACTCTAAAACGTCTATATATGCAGAATATAGGCGTTTTAGAGTCTTAATACCTATTTTGACTTTGTAATAATTAGCAAAAAGAAATACACACGTCTTATATGGTATCCCACATATATACTTATACATATATAAGTATCTGTGTCTCGACGGTTCGATGACTTCTCAATCATCTTTTTCATAAGTTGTTTCGTAGTGAAGCGTCAACCTGAAATTTAGTTTCAGGTTGACACTTCTGCCCAACATCGCGGCGAACCCGAGAATCTAATACTACTCATACTTACAACCGCGAAAACCTTCGTTCGAACATACATACATACATACATATATATACATATATATCTTTGGAGAGAATTCAACGAAAGTTTTTAAAATTCGTATCATTTAAAATTGAAGCTATCCCTTACTGAATTAAATCACGTGGGAATTATTCCGAAGACAACGTTTTGTTAAGTTGGAATCTCCTCGAGATGGTAACTATTTTCGGTTCTTGCGTAGTATGATTCATATCAAAGTTGATTGTGAATATTTATTATATAAATTTTTATTTTATATACCAAGACTAGCTAGTAGACACATTCCACTTTCGTCACACGCAGAGGTAGAACAAATTTGATGAGATGATCTCCTGTGACTGTGATGTATACGGGTGCCGAACGGATACTGAATTATGTATTTTTATAGTGTACCTTTGATCTATTTTAATTATTTACTATTATTTGATTATTTCTGTCATATTTTTGTTACTTTAAAGTCCTGTGAAAGACTGTCTGTGGGAATCAATGAAGTGCTAATTAATATTATTTCACTAAAGGAAGCTTCTATACCAGAATATATAATAATAATAATGGATTTTCTCAACCTCTTTTGTAAAAATTACTTTCTTCAATACCGGCATTCCTGAATTCAGTCTTCCGAGAACAATCAATTTGTTTTCTTACACATTTTGTTGCTTTCAATACTAATAATTATTTTATAATTCCATCGATCTGAATGACCTTAACATTAATTGCAACCTTGAAACAATCTTATAACGTGTCCTCCTTAATCTATACTCTTTACAAAAAGCTGGCCCATAAATTATATAATTTGATTAAAGAGACTGGGTCTAAAAAGTTAATATCATACAATAATTTATTTAGCTGTGTGCAGAGTATTTCACTGAAGCTAAATCAGTTAAGTTAAATATCCTTATATAGATAGATTTAGACTTTTTGGAAAGCGGGGTATTATTTACAAAAACCTCAAGTTACCTCGACTTGTAAAATCACTATTCAAATTTGTTTAATTATTTACATACAGTTTATATTAAATTTAATTATTGGTTGGGATTAAACAACCCTAACTTCACTGTAGTATGGGGAGAACTGCATATTTACTTCATGTTATATGTATGTATTATCTATCAATCGAAAAGGTTTTAGTTTTCCAATTATTGTCAAATCAATTTATATATTTGTGGAGCATTTACTATTTTATTGTCCTTTTATTAAATTCAATACTTATATTATCCTTAAACTTTTATTAAATTGTTTATTTGTAAAAAGTTTAAAGTTGTATTTATTTATTATTCAAGCCCAAAATATATCACCAATACATCAGAATTCGTGGTGTCGTATTTCAGAGAGATTTGCTTTTCTACCACCTATGAGAGAGTAGCCATGTGTTAGCTGATAATTTGATAAAATGTAATAAAATGTTAAATATTAATATATTTAAATAAGTAAAATATAAAATAAAATACAAAAATTGTGTTATTTGACTAATTATTGGGCTTGACGGCAACATATTGTTACTCTTTATACAATATATTCTAAAGTTGATTGACACGAAATATTACAATGTTTTGACGTCCCGAACGTGGCAGCCAAAAGAAAATCTGTTTAGTAATCAGAATATATTAAAAGGACTAAAAGTACTAACTAATAAATAAAATCACTATTTCGAGAAACGAAAAAAAGACTTTCACAATATGCAGACACAGAAAAAGAAAAAAGTCTATAAGGGATGCAATCACAATAAAAAGATATACAAAATACACAAATACAACTACAAACAATGCAGACACAACAAAAATAAGCCAATTTACAAACTTTTCATTCAAATATATGTATATTCGAAATTTTAACACTTTGATGGACAACATAAATTTAACCATGTCATTCGTTATAAAAGATAAATTGCGAATCTGTATTTTAATTTTTTTTTAATTATTGTTTGATTTCAAATTTAAATCGTCTATTATATCAATCCTATATTTTTAGAAAAATATATTAAATACTGTCCATTTATTAATTTGAAATTTATGTCAAGAGTAAATGTATTTTTAAACAGATGTATAATTAAAATTAACATTCGTATTTGAACAGAATTAAATGTATACATCCTAAAATTTAAATATACAAATCATCCTTTAATTTATATTATTAATTTTAAATAAGCATAAGTCAATAATAAAGATAAAATGTAAAGAGAGAGAGAGAGAAGCCGATAAAATGAAAGAAAAACATATCGGTTATACTAAAATTTTGTTATTATTATTATTAAAGCCAATACTATGGTTAATTTTTCAAATATTCTTAATTTTAAATTCCTTTAACCTGTACGTTACAATTTGAACTGAAAAAGTCCATTAATTTGGTAATACAAAATCCTGAAAATTAAATATGTTTAATGAAGAGGATATTTTATTTTAGAAAGAATAGCGTTAATTGCTATATATTACTATATAAATATTTCATGATTTATCATTTTACAAGCTTATTAATTTAATCCACTATATACTTACTTAACTTAGAACTTGTATCTAAGAAATAATTTTGATTAAAGAAAAGTATTATTACAAACATCAAACTTTACACAGTTTTTTAGTTCGTTAATTTTAGCATATTTGTTATAAATACATCTAATTAATGTTTATACCTTAATTAGTTTAATCGTATAATAAACTAGCCAAAGACATGCGCAAACGTTATTCTATAAATTTATGTTTAGGAAATGTCTATATCAGATTGGTTATAAAATCGAGTACTCTATATGAAAACTAATTGATTAGATGAAATATTTGTTTATATTTAATTTAAGTCAATTTTAAGTATTAAAGTGTAAGTTCTGTTAATTTTTATTTAAACTTTTATTAAATAATTATTTGAAAATTAATAGTGTTTAATTCTAGTCTTAAATCAAATGCAATAATCTGGTTTATTATTGAGATATTATTTTTTATGCCTGAGAGTAAAATTTTCATGAGCTGGATCGGATGAAGATAAAATAATGCTGTTGATAAAATAAATTAATCTAGTAAGTTGTTTCGCCACTCTCTACACTAAACCGTGGTGTAGATCGTAGCACCTAAAGCCCGTATTGCTTACCTTAAAAAACATAATCCCTCGTTACTTCTAGATAAGGAACTAGCCAGTTAATTCGTAGAGTAGGGGAGTTGCCTGTATAAAAGTTCTTAAGGAGCACCACAGCATTAGTCCCTAGAAGTATCCTTGCTAATGCTGGAGCACATGGATTCTCAAATATATGCCGATGGCATAAATTGGAGCAATACAAAATAAAACGCTAAAGACGATAGTGGAAAGAAACCAAACGTTAATTTTTTAAACAATCGACACATTTATTAGCATGAACTCAAGGGCCCAATGACTAAATGGACATGCATGGTATATAAGTTCTCAGAATTATTAATATAATTACCAGCATATGATTAATGTTTAAATGAACAATTCTGGTAAATAGGATCTCAGAATTATTAATATAATTACTAGCATATAATGAATGTTTAAAATACTATACTAATACATATGTAGATTCTTAATAATACTAATCTATTTAGTATAAAATCCTCTAATAATATTTATTTAATTGGTATACACAATCTCTCATTACTGTATGGACTGGATACGTATGCAGTTTACACGAACTTTACACGAGTTTCTATGCCGTACTAGTTTTTACAATAACGTTGTTGCTATTGGCTGAAGGCCCATTCACTAAATATGGTAGATACTAGACAATCTACTTCTGATAGCAATGATCTTTATTAATCAGCAAAATAATATGCCAATTAAGCATCAATTTCTTTAATTATTTTTAAACTACTAATAAAATGGTCTAATGACTACCTAATTTACTGACAAAAACAACAACAAGTATTGTTCCACCTCACATATACACATATGAATGTGATATCAGCGAATTCCGGGGTTGTCCGAGTTGCTATTAGCCTATGGCAATTAAACGATTTTCAGATAAGTCTCAATGGATGCAGGAGAATATTAATCGACTTCGTAGTCCCAGCATGAAAAAACAGCTACTAAAACCTACAGCTGCTTAGTGTTGTGTTTTAATTATCTCCAAAACCACTCACCTCGTGAGGAAAATAAAAGAGTTTCAGCTGTTGAATGACCGTGAGTTAGCGTGAAAGGTCATTAAAGGAATTTTCTACAACGAGCGTAGCAAACAGATGGTGGCGATGTATCATACTTCGTGAAAAGCGTTTCCTTATAGTACCCTTAAATTATACCACCATAAACAAAGGCGGCTAACTAACTCGTTTGCACACAACGACAACTAGTCTAGGAATATGCATCTCGAATGTTCTACCAGATTAACGTAACGACCAGAAAAACACACGACAATGACATATGTCCCATCACATACATGCATTCTCTTTATTAAAATACAATTCATTATGAAACTCTAAAGGAATGCAATGGGAGCCCTGGGATATAAAACTCACATCATCTAAATCTCTAATTAACGCAGAATTATGAAAATAGCAACGAAGGACGGAATCGTTACCTTACCCTGTTATTAACCAGACTTACGGTATTACCATCAAGAGGATACTAGTGATATCACAAAGAAACAAGATAAAGAATAACAAGCGAATTCTAATTAGTTAATTTCAGAACAAAGGCTGCTTGCGTTCAAAAACTCGACAGTGCAGCACTGTAACAAGTCAAATTAAAGCTGATGGAAATTATGCTTTTAAGAAATTCCCATGAATCTATAGATGATTCGAAAATTTAACGGAACATTACATTCTCATACAGCAAAATACACAAAATTTGTACGGAGGTCAAAATGAGCTTGTAACAAAATATTTAAATAGGTTTTTAAAATGTAAATATTGTAATATTGATTATTTTCGAATGGGACACACATTCTTGTAGATAATTCCGACCGAAATAATTTTAAAATATATACAGGGTGAGCTTTTTCATATTTTGTATGGGAATCTCGGAAATGACAACAGTTACAGATTTGGTTAAAAAAGAAGTGTGATTTTATGAGCTCGACTTATTGCTGCTGTATTTCAACTAAAGTTCACATTTTACTAGAATATATTAAATTGATCTCTTTTTTCACCTTAATTTTGAATTTATAGAAAAGCCTAAGCTCTAGGGTGGCTATAACCTCTATTAATTTATGTTAACTAATTTTTTATAGGACTTGCCTTTTTGAGTTATGACTCAAACTTTTGTTTTTCTAAATGGCTATGACTTTATTAAAACGAGTCTATTTTTTCTGTTACAAAAATTTACTACTTTATATGGTTATTATATTAAATAAATGAGTTATAGCAAGTTAGTTCCTTTGTGATTGAAAACAAAGTGGCCATTCGAAAAAATTGAGTGAACATATATTTGAACACGGCACAAAGTGCCCTGGTTTATTGTAAAGATAATCAACCACACTTCCACAAATTAAATTACGAAATTCAAAACAAAAATGCATTTTTCAAATTAAATTCAAAATACATAAGTAAAAGATACTATCTACAAGTGTTAAAAATGACCACCATTATTGTTTATGCATAGATTGCGTCTTTTTAAAATTTTATTGCTTTACGAATTTGTCGGTCAAATCTTGTAATCTCGTACTGTAGCACTTGTTTCAAATCATTTGGCTTATCGTAGGTTCTCTTGTATGATTTTTTCACCGTGCCCCACAAGAAAAACTCCAAAATTGTTCCTATTTACAAGTTCGTAAACTCTGCATCCAAGAAATGTCTGATACTTAAAGTGTTATGCGGAAGAGCTCCATCATATTGAAACCATTTTATCATGGTTCTAATCTTCAAATTTAACTCATCTAGTATATCCTGTAACTCTGTAACTGTATATGGAGATAGACATCACCAGTTAACGTTATCATAGGACCCGAGAACTCGAGCTTTTGTGCCAATTTTACTGCTCCAAACGCTCAATCCAAATTTGACTTGAGGTCTTCTTAGTTCAAGATAATGGGATTTTTATTGCATACATGAGGTTACTGTGCCAGTTGAATATCCCACAGTTCGTTATACGCGTTTGGTCCATAAAACACTGTGTATTTCTCGTTGTCTTCGGGATGCAACGTTTGACCCACAGTTACATGTGGATCAAATGTTGCATCGTGGAGACATGTATGGTCAAAATTAATTTTTTTTCAATGCCTTTACTGCAGTGTATTGAGAAATAGTAGCTTGTACTGCAATTTCACGGATTGAAGTGAATGTTGCAACGCCCATTCTGTAATTATTATGGCTCAATATTAACGCCCGTATTTTTGTTATTAAACGATTCTCTAGCTTGCTCTTAGGGTGCTTGCCAGCTCAGAAAAACTGCGGAGAGTGGAAGGTGTTCCCCATTAATACAATATGTTATTCATAGGTGCCACAAAACGTAACCCTAAAAGCCTTCCGCCAATATTGAAGCAGATGATTCTCAAAATACGTTAATTAAATTACTAATTACAAAAGTCACGTATACAAACCACGAAAAAAAAAGAGAGAAACGAAACAACTAATAAAGGCTAAACAAATTTTTATGTGTTCAATGATTTGAATAACAAAGGATAAAGCAATTGACTCCCTGACAAATTTTACTAAAATAATTAATTTAGAACTAAAATAATTACAAGCATATGGTATGTTTGATAATTAAAATGGACAAAGCATTGACTAATTAATTAATTAACGAATTTATCTAAACTAAATAATTTGAAATTGAAATAATTGTGAGTCTATCGTATGATTGAGAATTTGAATAACAAAGCTATAAAATAATTAAGGGACGCACAGGAAACCCTCCAGTTAGTGTTAGTGCTAACAAGAATGAATCTCAAGAGCGTCTCTCCAATAAATCAACCCATAGATTAATCCGAGTTTTCAATCTAAACGCCACGTGCTATGACGGTCTAAATGACCTTTCTAATCTTCTAAACTGAAGGTCGATAGACTTTTGTAGCCAGCTTACTTAGATACAACAACAGTTGATGGGAAAATTAATTAACTTTTTCCACAAAATTAGCTTGACTACTTAATTCAAAATTGAACTATAAAAACTGAGGTGACTCAAAACTAGTTCGCTCGTTGAAATTGAAAGTCAAAGAGAGTGAAAGAGAAGACGCTATCCCTTATATACAATTTTATATAAGTAAAAAACCGTTTTTGTATTCGTGGCCAGATAATTACGAAACTAATAGGAACAAGTTAAATCAATACAGCTACAATCATTTTATGGTCATAATAAATTAAATTTCATTAAACACAAATTACAATGGCTAAATCTGCCATTTTATAACTGAAATCGATGATATTGATTTTTAACTTCGGTGGACAGAAGTGAGAGTAATACCCTCTCACTACTGTACTAAAGAACAATTAACAGATTTATATATTTATTTATTATGATTTATATATTTCTAGCATAAGCAGGTGGAATATTTTATATATACAACAATGTGTTATGAAGATCGAAAGCTAGAAAATTTGTCTCTGTAATCTCGCCAGTTCCTGGTTTAGCATGTGGTTTCGTAAGCGCTCTAAATTCTCTTAAGTGCTCAAATACGTTTTTAAATGAAGAGAGTGAAGGTTGACGTCGATAAAGAAAATTTTTAAAATAGTGTTCTGCAAGCTCTTTGGGGTTTTTGTTATACTCAATGTAACAAATGATCATGTCACATTTTTCTAGACTACAAAAATACGTGGCGTGACGACACTATACAATTTTGTAAAACTCAATAAACGCAAACTAGTATCAAAATATATGTGTAATGCCAAAACTGGCAACTAATCTCACAGTCAACTCTGCTCAGTGAAGTTGCTTACGAGTGTAACTTATGTCGAATCTGTTTTTGTTGTTGCCAACTATGTCTTTAAGGCCAAGAAATAATTAAAAATGCCTTTAACTCATTTCTTTAATATAATGATCATATGAAGTGGCACATTTTTGTAACGGGAAACATAAACTCTTTTAATGAAGTCAGCCTACTGTGGGTGCCATTTAAAAAGAAACAACAGTTTGGGTCATAACTCAAAAAGGATAAATCCGATGAAAACATAGTCAACGCCAATTGATTCAACTTTTCTCTGAATTCAAAAATAAAGTATTTATACGAGGGTAAAGAAAATGGAACAATACTAAGTCGAGTTCGTAAAACTCCACTTCTTAGCCCATTTAGCCAAATCTGTATCTATTGTAATTTCCGAGACACCCATATAAAAAATTAAAAAAGACGATTATATGATTAATTCTGAGTCGTCAATCCTAATACAGAAATGTCATTAAAGCACGCCAGACCATCAATGTTGAAAATGTGCGAAAAAAAATATTTCAAATTTATTGAAATTTTTGTGAAAAACCTAGCTTTTTACTGTAAATTATATGTTGATGTAATTAATCATTTTATGCCAATATTTCGCCTTATTAAACAGTTCTTTAACTGCCCTCTTACGTTAAAGTATATATGGCAATCTGGGTCCAGAATAATGTCTGTAATTTAAAAATAATTATTTGTCAAATTTTGACATTTGTCAGTTTTACGTTCATTATTTTCGCTTCCATTGTTTACCTCGTTTTTGTAATGTCCCAAGTAATTTCTAATGTACACTTTCAACGAATACGCCGATATGTATATGGTATTTCGGTTTTGCAATGGAAATGCGCACTTAGTGAAAGTCATGCAATACGGTTTCCATACTGACAGTGCCCATTACCAATACATTTCGAAGATTTGATCGGAAACTGTGAAACAGTACCAGTCCCAGTACGATTCTAGCTGAAGAAAGAATATCTAATATTGTTTATCAGTATCCTACTTGCAGCACTAAACAAATAGCCCAAAAAGAGCAACCATTATACGAAGTTTTTTTTGCATTCAACAATGTTTTGCAACACAATTTTAAACAAAATTCCAGAAGACCCAAACGTTTTATCACTTATCTTATGGAGTAACCAATGCACGGTCACAAGAGGTGGTGATTTCGACAGCTACAATTTCCATCTTTGAGCCGATGAAAATCCCAGAGCAATTCGAGAATTTGGATACAAAATTCTCGAATGTTTGGCATATTAAACCTTCAAATTGCCAATGTTTCTTCCGAATCATCTAAATGCAAGAAAGTACTGGATAACGTTCCATTAAATGTTAGATCCAACATGTATTACATGCACGATTGTTCACGAGCTCATAATGCAAGAATATCATTGTCTACAAGGTCACCAGACATAAATCCCCTGAGTTTCTTTGTTTGGGATTTTTTGAAAAAAAATTTTATGCTCGCCTCTGACCAATGATCAAGAAGTAATAAATAAATTAATTCACCTTAGTATTGTTATTTTTATTACTTATATAAAATTCATATTCTTTTAAGCAATTCGTATGGCTTAACTAATGACAATACAACATTTCTGTGTTAGCATTATCGACTCAGAATTAATTATAGGATCGCCCACAGGAGGCCTAGCTTCGGGCTTCATAAAGCTTCATAAAGATAAGTATGTATAAACCCATCAACAGTCCTGCTATAATGGAAGGAACCATTAGTATGTTTTTCGCCTGGGCGCCACAATGATTTTTATCCCAAAATATACGCCATCTATTGGACGGCGTATGTTTTGAAAACAAAAACATTTCAAATGAAATATATTTTCTACTACTACAGAAGTGTGGTAGTACAATAATAATAATATAATTACTCTGGGATAACAAATTCGTATACCTTCATACCAATTGTGATTTGACAACACTGGCTGGGCTTCAAAGATATGAGGCATATATAAATTTATACAGATGAGATTTCTATAAGCGATGAAATATATGCAGTTTCCTAAAAAATCTCAAACATAGAAATTTGTATATCATGAAAAGTCTTCCTTCACAAGTCGCCTCGATTAACGCACAATTATCAAATCTTTTTCCGTAGAATACAGTTTTACTGATAAAGGAAAGGGCGGACTTCAGGTCTGTAATATGGATTAGGCTTTGTATAGACAGTACCAACTAATTTATCTTTTATCAAGACCAGTATATAAATTGTCATTGTTAGTCAGAAATTCACGAATAATCGTCAGGTAGGGCGATTCTATGATTAATTCTGAGTCGACAATCCTAATACAGAAATGTTGTGTTTTTATTAGCTAAGTCATAGGAATTGCTTAAAAGAAGTGTAGATTTAGCAACATGGTATAAAACCATCATTAGGATACGTTGCAACATATCTGGAGCAAATAATTGTATTATGAAGTTAATTCTATTTATTACTTCCTGTTTATTAGTCGGAGATATCGCGTAAGTTTTTTCCTTAAAAAACCCCAAACAAAGAATTTAAGGGAATTCATATCTGGTTATCTGACTGCCATGAGCTGGAAGAGGTTCGTTCAACCATGCTCTTGTAATTATTACATTTGATTGGAGCTGACGCACTATCGAGTATGTAATACATGTTTGCTTTGACATTTAATTGAACATTATCCAGTACTTGCTCCAACACATTTATGTATTCATTTGCATTTTTCTATTCGTCCTATAATTTGAAAGTTCACAGAAAATTTTCCTTGCTGTTCAAATTTGCGAATAACTCTGGCATTTTCATTCATCCATTGTGACGATTGAAGACGCCATCTCTCGGAAACATGCATTCATTATTCCATAAAATGAGTGATAAAACGTTTGGATCTTCATGAATTTTGTTTAAAATTACGTTGCATAACATTATTCTTTAGCAAATTGTCATTCTCGTATAAAGGTTATACTTTTGTAATATGAAACGGTCTGAAAAGGCTTTCCGTAAGCACTGAAAGAAATGTTGTCTTACTTGGAATTTTTATTTCCTGGGGTATTTGTCTAATGTTACAAGTAGTATCCAGATGAACAATATCCAAAATCCTTCTTCAGATAGGACCGCACGACGATGTCTTGGTCTACCTGCATCATGTTGACTAGGAACAAATTGTGTCTGTTTCACGAAGCTTCCGATCCAATCTTCAAAATGTACTGGTACGTGGGAGCGTTTTTATATTCGCGGAATGGGGGACAAGGGGTGAAAATAAAAAAACCAAATTATTTTTCTTTTTCAATATATTCACCTACAAGACAGATACATTTTTCACATCTTTCAATTAATTTATTTATACCCTCATAAAAAAATGATTTCTCTTTATCTGCAAAATACGCCGAAACTGCCTCCTTGACTTCATCATCGGCAGTAAATTTTTTACCTCGCAGCTCTTTTTTCATTTTCGGAAACAGGTAATAATCACTCGGGGCAGGTCTGGGCTGTAGGGTGGGTGATTCACAATTTCGAAGCCCACCTTATGCAGGGCAGCTAACGCAACGCGGCTCTTGTGGACGGGCGCGTTGTCGTGCAAAAGCAGAACACCTTTTGTCAATTTTCCCCGTCTTTTCTCTTTAATGGCTTCTTTTAGTCGCTCTAATATTGAAGCGTAATATTCTCCGGTTAGAAACACCTTTATCTTTATAATCAATCAACAATATTCCTTCCGAGTCCCAAAATACCGTTGCCATGAGTTTCCCAGCTGATTGTGACACTTTAAATTTCTTGGGAGGTGCTGTGCCCTTTTTATGCCACTGCATGGAGTCTTGTTTGGACTCAGGTTCATAATGATGAACCCAAGTTTCATCTCCAGTAACAATTCCACTCAATACACCATCCTTGTCTTCATTACAGAGGTCCAAAAATGCACGCCAACACTCTATGCGCTGTTGTTTTTGCGGCGGCGTGAGCATTCTCGGCACCCATATTGCGTTGCCCTTAGACATGCCGAGATGATCGTGTAGGATTTTAAAAATTGTTGTATCGGATACTCCAACCATTTCTGCGAGTTGTTTCTTCTTTAGTCGAGCATCTTCGAGTACAATTTGTTCAACTTTTTGGATAAGTGCTGGCGTGGTCACCTCAATGCTCCTGCCCGGCCTCGGGTCGTCTTCAAGGGATTCCCTTCCTTGTTTAAATAAACTATGCCACTTATACACCATGGTTTTTCCTGGACAAGAGTCGCCGTAAACCAATGACATCTCATTCATTATGGTCGCGACTGATTTTCCTTGCCCGGCAAGGAACTTTATAACGGCACGATATTCGATTTTTTCCATATTTCACTTTTCACTCCTGATTATGTTACTTGGTTGACGATAGATCAAAGACTAACTGTCTAATAACAATGAAACTTCGTATTTATACTAATCATGAGTCGCTGCACAGGCCACGCCCCCAATGCGCCTACTCACCCCTCTACAACCCGCTCATTCCGCGAATATAAAAACGCTCCCTCGTAGATCAGTGCTGTCGGTGCGAATACCATATCGTATATTCATCTTTTACCTGGTGCGCATTTTCATTGCAAAACCTAAATACCATACATATCAGCGTATTCGTTGTAAGTGTACATTACAAATTGCATGGCATATCACAAAAATTAGGTTAATAATGGAAGCGAAAATAATAAATGTTGAACTAACAAACATCGAAATGTGACAAATAATTTTTTTTCAATTACAGACATTATTCTGGGCTACGATTGCCAAATAATAATAAAGCAAAATATTGGCATTAAATGATGTTGATGATGAAATGTTATATGGCGTAATAACGCCATATAACATTGCATAATTTTTATTTCGTAACCTATAGAAATTTTCCAGTATTGGGTTGCAATCCAAATTTTAAGAAACGCTCCTCTAGTGTGTTTACAATATAGCGATAGGCAGAGTCGAACAATTCAAACGACGTTAGCCAGTTTGTTTTAAAATCAAGTTTAAAACTAAATTGACACTTCGACGTGTGATTATACCTAGGTGTCTAATTAATTTCATAAGTCAAGTGTCAAAGGCTATAATTTGTACATTAATGGCAGAGATGTAACTAATGGCCAAGTATGCTGAAATTGTAGGCATAAATAAAGTTAGGCCCATGCATCTAACTTTAATTACGCCTACGAGATTTATACGAGCTGTGAGTTCATCATGTGTAATAGCATGCCAATTTAAAAGAAATTCTCGATCCTCGATGTTTATTGTGTATGGAAACATTGATCGATGAACAACAGTAATACATATAGATAAATAGAACAATGTAAAATAAAATATCAAACAAGCCATTTTGCATATTAAATTATTATGGGTAATTCACTTGACCGTTATCGGCAACGAGCTTCTGTTCTTCCTAGCACACTTCGACTGTGCATTGAACGGGGGTGATAAGAAGAGACGGTGCAGCAAAAACGGTCACACAAAACTGCTACCAGGAGTTTCCGACTACAAACGGACTTCATACCCGAACGGCCAAAAGTTAACATATTAAGCATTTTCACCAGTCTAATTGTTCACTAAAAAGTCTTGTGCTTACACAAGCTAACTAAGGCTTAACGAAAAATTTCGTTAGTCTGTCATTATATATTCCACATCAACAATTAGCATCCCCACCGAAATGGTGAAATATCAGTCTGTAATGAAAATTTAGTTGTTGTTATTGGTACTCTGAATACTTGGTGGTAAATCATACAGTGAATACTGTTATCGCGTGATACCTAAAGGTATGTACAGTGAATGTAAAAAGTATTCGTACACATACGTAATTTTATTAAAAGACAAGACTACAGTCCTAATTTACGGCAAAAAAGAACAAATAATTTATACTATATAAAGTTGGGTCTTATGCAAACATATATCAGTATACAAAATACAAAAGAAGTTAAAATTCTGGTAGATACACAAAAGAAGTCATAGACATTGAAAGTTTTAGTGAGCAATAAGTATTCGTACACACGATAATTTGCTTAACAAAAAAAACCAAAACAAAAAAGTTAATACTTAGTAGGGAAACCCTTGGCATCGATGATTGCTCTTAAACGTCTTTGCATAGAATTAACTAATTTGGTTGTCAAATCTATAGGAATATTATTCCAATCTTCTTGAAGGGCGCATTTTAATTCCGTCTTATTGGAAATATGACGTATTCTTAGTTGTTTGTCCAGATAATCCCATATGTGCTCAATGGGATCAATATCTGGACTCTGGGAGGTGTTTCAAGCTGTTTTGGAGTGTTATACAGCAGCCACATCCTTGTATTCCACGCCTTATGTTTGGGATCATTGTCTTGCATAAAAATGTAGTCACCATTTAATCCCATTTTCGCAACACTAAGCGGTAAATTAGTCTTTAAAATATCAATATACATTCTATGATCCATTATACCGTCTATAAAATGCAATGTACCGACACCAACAGCACTCATGCACCCCCAGACAAGCACTGAACTGCCGCCTCCTTTAACACTTGCACAGATATTTTTGCTATCGAGCTCACTATTTTTTTTCCGCCACACTAGACACTTACCATCAGACTTGAATATGTTAAATTTACTCTCGTCTGTAAATATAACTTTATTCCAAAACTCTGGAGGCGCGTTTTGGTATGTCTTAGCAAATTGTAAGCGTTTTATCTGGTTTACCTTATTTATCCAATATTTTCTCCGTGCCGTTCTGCCATGGTAACCGTTCTTTCGCAAAATATTTCTGATTGTACTATCACATACACTCACATCTGTACTTTTTCTTATTTCTGCATTCAATTTTGGTGCACTAAGTTTAGGGTTGGCCTTTATTTTTTTTAGAAGAGCGTTGACACCACGTCTACTCAACTTGGTTGGACGTCCTTTTCTGGGTTTATTATACAATCTACCGGTATAATAATATCTGTCTATGATAGACTGGATTGTTGAGTGAGCCCGGTTAACAATTTTTGAAATAGTACGCAATGATTTACATTGATTATGTAATCTAATTATAATCTTTCGCTCTTCAGGGGTTGTTTCCTTATTCTTACGGCCCATTTTGCCGTTAACATGTACTGCATCTACACAAGATGATAACTGATATACTACCGACGATGTGTACGCAAACTTCACGTGCAGTAGTTCGGTACTTTCCCGAATGTAGTAGGTAATTCCTCAAATATCGTACGTGTACGAATACTTATCGTGCGCAAGAAATATAAGTAAAATTGCTTACAGAGAGGTTTCTGAGGTGTAATTAAAATTTCTATCAAACTTCTTAAGTACAGCTATTCAATAATGGAATACACTGCTTGTTATTAATATGTTTTACAATTCCAATTCCAATTACGCGAATTATATGGCTTTTTATTACATTTAGCTCAGTGTACGAATACTTTTTACATTCACTGTATATAGAAAAGTATGTTTTTATGTTTTACTTATACTAGTAAACTTGAAATGTGTTGCTTTTACCAATTCTTCTTTTTTATATTTCCCTCTTTATATATATATGTATATCATTTATTGTAATCTTGTTTTTTATACAATTATATTGTCGAAATAATTTTTCGGGTAATGCCTCACTGATCACGATATTCGTACGTTATATATATAATGTGTATTATGTATCTGAAAGCTAAAGCTTTGACTTCAAACCTGTAACTACGGATTGGCCTACAATCGATTTAATAGTTCGTTGTTTGTGCCTTTACATCCCCAACCAAAGGTGAAAACCCTTACTAAATAATATTTTTATCCTAAATACTTATTTCGAGGACTAGGTTGTCATCCTGATCACGATATTCTAATACTGGCTTTCTTCATTTCCTAGGATTTTTTTGCATTCCTGTTTTTCTTCTTTATTTTTGTTAGATACTTATTTGTCGTTCCGAAGTATACGAGATTTGTTCCCTAAGTTTTCTTTATCCTTTGTTTTGTGCATCTCCTCAAAATTTTAATTATGCTTCCAATTGCTTTTCTTGTAATTCTTTGGTTGGTGCGGAGAGTTCTATTATGTGCGATACACATGTAACGGCTTATCTAGAACGGAACTTCAGTACATAAAGGCGAAAAATCGTAAGCTTTCTTTCTACTGTTCCCAATGCACAGACCTGAAAGCGCAGGTTAGCAGAATGGAGGAGCATGGTGCAATGGTGCTTGCTCTTCAGGATTACTTTCGAACGCTTAAAGAGAAGCTTTCTACGGTAGATAGCAAGCCTGGGTGTGATTGTCAGCAATATATAATGTATAATCTAATGGACACTGAGAAGATAATTTGTGAGGTGACGGAGTGCGAGAGCATGAAGAATAATCTAGTCTTATTTAACCTACCTGAGCTAAATAATTCTTCAAAAGCAGATCAAACTGTGTTTAGATATTCATAAAATATTTAATCATCTACAGATTCCGGTAACTGTTCACACTGCTACCAGGTTAGGCAAATACGATCCCACAAAGCCACAGCAAAAAGACCAGTGAAAGTAATACTACCACAATCCTCCAGTGTTCTTGATGTTCTGCGAAACAGAGGAAAGTTTCGAGATAATGATAAGTTCAAATCCGTCATTATTATTAAGGACAGAACACCTTAGCAGGCTGTCTACTTCAAATCAATTCGGCAGCCGCTACAAGCTAGAGTCTCCAATGATGAAGTTGGTCTTCGTATAAAGTTTATAAATGACATCCATACAATAGCTTCATCTGGAGTTCGTCCGGGAAACTGATCTTGACCAACAGATCACTTGTATTAAACTGGATGACATTTATGCAGACAGCGCGAGTCTTTCTTATGACGCATTGTTCCTTACGGAAACATGGTTAAGACCAGATATATCTAATTCAGAGATTTTTTATTCTTCTATGACAGTTTTCAGAAAGGGATTTTCAGCTTGCTGGTCGATCGAGAGGAGAAGGAACTTTAATTGCTACTTCTAATTACGTAGTTGTATGCCATTGCCAATCTTCTCAGATAGTCAATGCTTTCCCACTTATAGGCGTCATTATGTGCAGATTCAAAATTGATTCTAAATGTATATATTTTATCAACATTTGCATCCCACCTGATGTTACGAACGAGATGTATTATTGCCTTAATTTTAATTCTTCCTAGTAAAGACCATAAAACGATGACCTTATTTGTCTTTATGTCTACGCGTAATTTAACACAACACAATAGTTTTACTAATCATAATTCAAGACTTCTCGATTTGATTTTCTCCAATATGGGCTGCTCTCTCGTTGTGTCCCGTGATTTAGTGCCATTAGTCCCTGAGAATCCCTGCCATCCAGCATTAACTATAGCTATGGACTTCTCAAATACCGAGATTACATGTAATTTTCTATCTAATAATAACCGGCGTTACGATTTCCGCAGGGTTAACATGACCTCTCTGAACACTAACATGGCTGCCATTGACTGGACCTTTCTTGCCGACTTTACTGATGTTAATAATGCTCTAACTGCATTTTATTATAAACTCTATAAAATTATTCAACATACGGTCCCTTTAAGAACAAAACGCCCGCGATATTATCCTCCCTGTTTTAATAATGACGTTAGAAAGCTCATTAAGTTAAAAGCGCTTCAACAAATGGAAACGTACTAAAGCTACAACTGGTCGAAATGAATTCTCACGACTTCGTGCTATCATTAAAGCGAAAGGCAGGGCAGCATATGCTCAATATCAATTTACCGTGGAAAATGACATGGCTCTACATCCGAATAATTTTTGGCGGTTTGTTAATTCCAAGCGAGGGGCCAGTAGGATACCAGGCTGTTTAACTTTCAATGGTGCACTCGTTGATGAGCCATGCGAGATAGTAGAGTATTTTGCCGACTTGTTTTCCAGTTCATAGGCTGGGGGATCTTCTGACGTTAACTTTGAGCATGTAGATGTTAACCAGAATACTTAACACTTTGGCTACATTACAACTGAGGAAGTTTTGGCAACTATCAAGAAACTTGGTTCATCTACTACTTCTGGACATGATGTATTACCTAGTTTTTATATCAGGGACTGCGCTGAGGGACTCTCCGGGCCTCTTACTGTTATTTTCAATTTATGCGTCCAAAGGTCAACTTTCCCGGATGGCTGGAAGATAAGCAGAATTACACCTGTGTTTAATAAAGGGGAGCGCTCAGACGGCAATAACTATAGATCGATCAGTATCTTGTTAAATTTTGCCAAAATATTCAAACTTCTATGTTAACGATCTCTTGAAACGTCTTGACTGCAGAGTGTTAGCTATCTAAAAATCTTTAGCAGTATTAATTCACCTGAGGATAACACTAATCTTCAAACAAATCTGTGCATTATTGACGAATGGTGTACCCATAATCAGATTCAGCTAAACATCGACAAATGTGCTGTTCTCTCTTTGAGCTGAAGTGACACTCCGCTTCCCTATGATTACAGTCATAGTGAAGCGGAGTGTCACTTCGTCAATGTACTATACCTAGAGTATACAACTTCAGGGATCTTGGAGTTTTGTTCGACTCGCATCTTAGCTTTTCTAAGCATATAAGTAACATAACTACATCACCTTCCAGAAGTTTTGGGTTCCTTATTCGGTCTTGCAAGGGTTTTAGTAACCTACACACTTTGAAGGTTCTTTACTATTCTCTTGCCCTCTCCAAAATGAAATACGCTTCAGTAGTGTAGTACCCGCATTACCATTACCAGCGATTACTCCTGGCGCGTGTTCAAAAGAGACTTATGAAACATTTATCTTATAGAATTGATGGACATTATCCTGCCTTTGGTACTACATATGAGGATCTACCTACTAGACATAATTTCGAATCCCTTTGTGTACACAGAGAGAAAGCTAGTGGTGCTTTTCTTTATAAATTAATAAATAATTTTATTGATTTTACTGAGCTATTGTCTCAAATTGATTTCCTTGCACCTAGGTTTGATACTAGATCGTCGGCAACTTTCTCAATACCTAGAGCAAGAACCAATGTTCTTTACAAGGCTCCACTGGTACATATGTGCAGAAATGCCAATGGATTATACTTGGATCTCTTTCATTAATCAACATTTATTGTACATTTAGTTTTCAAATGACTTGCATTACCTTATTATAATATTATTATATTTTGTTTAATTAGTTTCCTATTTTTTTGCATTAAATTAACTGCACCTATTTTTATTTTTAGTTCAGTAATATGTCCTGTAATTGGTTTTGTTATCTGTTGGGCATTAAAGATTATTATTATTATTATCTTCAAAAAAACTACTATGGAAAAGAGTATTACGAGATGTAATAGTTTCAATTTGGAAATAATTAAGTACTTAGAGGCTAGCTTAAAAAAGACAATCCGCTTTTTCACTTATTTGTTACATGAATTAAATACTGACAAAAAAACTATGTTTACAGTACGAAAAATTTAAGTAAGAAAACAATGGAAGACAATGTTGAGTCAAGTCAGATATCTGGTATTGATGAAAGTAATTGTGACTGTAATATGAAATATGTTGGTCAATGTAAATGCTCGAGTGTTGTCCAACACAATAAAATAATGATAACATAAGTATAATCAAGTGTGAGTTGCTACCCCACCTGGCTTGAGCTTATGCAGAGGTGGGAAAAATTAAAAAAGATGTAGGGACGCCACAATATTAAATAATCCTCAAACGCCGTCTAATACTGAACACGGTACAATGTTCGACAAAATAAAACCAATTTGCAGATGGCAAAGGAGGGTAAATGCATAAAGGAGGGTAAATGCGTAAATAACGATGCAAGCACAAAAAAGAAAAATGAAACAGACCTATTAGTCTCGATCAGTTTATTGTAGAACCAAAAACATTCATAGGTATGTTGACTCATTTAGAGGACTTTTACCTCACGTCGATTATACGGTAGAACTATTCTTCCGATATGACCTACAGGCCAAGCTAATCTCTATCGATTAATACAGTATAATTATTGTCGACAGAAAGAAAAAATAGAATTTAAGAATATATATGTACATATAACCTTCAATACAAAATTAAATACCACAAATAATCCCTCAAATATACTTATATTAGGTTCAAAACAGAAATAGTGGTCAATTAAATATATGTTAATCAAAATTTTGACAAACTGTATAATATTAAATTATTATTTTTAAAATAGTTGGACGAAAAAAATATCCAACGCACAAATATTGAATGTCAAAAATAAAGGTTTCCATTTTTTACATCACACGAATTATGGGAAATAACTTTACTTAAGCTAGATAGATGTACTTATTCCAAGTAGTACATGCGATTTACGCTAGGGCGTGTCTAATATTAATAACCGGAATCGATAAAGCACATTTTAGCTATAAAATTGTAATACAAAATTAATAATTGACTTTACTAAATTGATCTAACAAAACTACTTTACTAACTTGAATTTACTAGATTAGTCTCAAAAACTAAATTACTTACTAATTTAATAAACGACTGGAATTTACTAGATTGATTTAATTAATAAACGACAAGAATTTACTAGGCTGATCTTGAAAATAAAACTAATTTACTGACTTAATTAATACAATAAACAACTTAATTTATTCCTAGTACTCTTGACACGTAAGGGAAAAAAGTACATGAAGGTTAATACAATAACTATCTCACCTTGCTACGTCACAATTTTGGGAGATTGCTATAGATCAGCTGTAACTCTGGGTCCTTTCTCCTTTACAAAATTAATCCTCATAGTATTTGAAGTAGACGTTAAAAAATCACCTTAATAGCTAAGAAAAGGAACACGAAAGAAATTAATATTCGTATTATTTATTATTATGATTATTGAATAATATTTAATTGTACCATTTCAATGCAGGTTTGAAAGTGTGTCATGCGCGTCGAGATCTTAAAAAACGTACAAATGTAATACGAATATGAGATTAAACTTTACTTACGAGACACGGACATAAATACGGTCGATTTAATAAATATGTTATGAACACGTAACAATGTTTTGAAACGAATAATGTAACTGCGGATTGGGTAAAAATAATTGAAAATGTTAATAATTGGAGACAATTAGATAGCTACGACAGTATATTTATAATGGAAAGCAAAATAAGATTGTTAAGTGGAGATAGATGGTTGATGTGTGTAGGAGATTAGAAACGCGAGTGTGAGACTTTAGTGAGTAAAATAACTTATTTATGTTTTTTTTTGGAGTCAGCGCTGGCACACCCAGTAATCTTTTACAGATTATTGGTATTTTTACTATGAGTTCATGTTTGAACAGTGTTTATTTTCTTTCTACTGAAGATGATATACTTAGGTATCGAAACACGTATCTAGAATACAAATATTACTGTTTTACATTATATGACATTCTAGACACACCTACATGTTATTTGTGAAATTTCATGCAATAGCATGATAGAATAATATAGAATAATAATCCGCTGGGCTATTTGTGTGTATTATACATACATACATTTGGCATTATTAACAACAACAAATTATATAACAGCAACGAGTCTGATGAAATAGATAAACAAATACACTTATCATATAGAATAAATAGTATGTTTACGACTAATTAAAATATTTACTATTTTTTTTCCAATCGACAAGACCTAATTTCCATGGTAATTGATATTTCCATAGCGTGTATATATATATATATATATATATATATATATATATATATATATATATATATATATATAGTTTTGAGATGCAAGTTATTTGGGGAACATGCTTAAGAGCATGTTAATGATAGGTAAAGTTAAGACTTTTCCTATCATTAACAATTGACGCTAATATAATAGTTTACGGTTTTGTGTGTTAGTATATAGTATGGCAAATCACATATTGATGTTTTTTAAATTGATCTAGTTTTTTAACTCCTTATGAAGCTGTAAATTTATAGCGAAATATTGAGTGTAAAACAAAGGATTGGATTTTCATTTTCCAAACAGTGACCGAATACCCGACTAACATTATTATTTTGGATTATATATATATATATATATATAAAGAGAGAAAAAAAGGAATACACTGAAACACTGAACGTTAAATTGTATTATATTGAAAGGAAGGGGAATGTCTCTTGCTGCTTCGCCGATTTACCGAAATTTACAGAACACAACGTTCACACGAACGGTAACCAGAAGTTACGACGAATAGGTAATCGGTTTCCGAGTTCAGCGTGGTTCTTTGTTTTGTCGGGAAGAATACTTAAAGTTTGTATCCTACCTACTTGTGACTGATGACGCTCTACGACAAGCTTAAGAATTAACTTTCCTGAGTCCTGCTCCTTGTTTTATTCTTTTCTTTATTATGTGATCTTCCAGAATCCAAAAATCCATCCAAGGATGAGTTTCAGCAAGTGCGTCGTGCCTAACGGGCCTTGCCCAACAACAATCTTTATCTATCGAAGCGAATGCCTCGATACGGGTTCTAGGCTAATCAATTTTGCTACCTAAAAAATATGCTTCGAATAATAATTTCACTCTGGATCACGGTCACAATATAAAACAATTTCTTGGAGCCAGAAAATGCACTCGCGTGCTTTTTCGCTAACGTCACACCTGCGTCTTTTCTCTATCTCCACCAAAGAATATCTCTCCCCTCCCAAATGTTGGAGTAAAGGTAAACTATTAATGACAGCAGTGATTCAAAGAGGACTCGAGTTGACGTTTAGAAGGAAAAATTATTTCAATTGAAGCAAGTACAGGAAGCTCTGATGTATTTCAATAAGCTATTGTACACAGTACCAAACTGCCCCTTAGCATTTAGAATGTCAAAATGGTTTTTACAGCTAAGTTAACGTAATCCCTTTATGGAAATTACTTTCGTTATGAAGAACTTTTGCGTGATTAATATTTACATCAGGATTGAGTTATTTAATATGAGTAGTAAGAGAGCATTTTTAGAGTGTAGTTTTGCACCACTTTTGTCTTGTCTGCTCTATGTAAAACCTGGAATAATCTTGGCGCCCCACAAATGTACCACTTGATTTTGTTGTTTGCTAGGTATAGATTCCTTTGTAAAGTACTGCATGTAAGGGCGGACATGTAAAACACTTTCACCTGGTAATTATTAAACATTTTTTATACCATAAGTAAGAGTTGGTATATAAATCAAAAATTTATAGCTGCAAAAAATGGCACTAGCACCCTAACAATCTTCCTCTGTATTATCAATGAAAGCACATTTGCGATTAGCAGTTGCAAAAATAAGCCTGTCTGAATTTGTAATGTATACTATATATCTATATATATATATATATATATACTATATTTACAAATTTAATTTAATCGAAGGATTTCACAAAAGAGCAGACATGCTAATGACAGAAAAATATTTCGCAGACGTATAGTTGACGCAATATCTAACAAATTTAATAAATATATTAATACATAAAATACTATAAAATATATTATATTTTTCAAAAGCTATCATTAATTCTGCTCAAAAAGTGTCTACCTATGCTCTTAGTCGCAATTATACATTTTAAAAATAAGTTGTAAATTTTAATAATATTTAATTTAATTACATTCTAAACTCAGAGCAGTTCAAATCTTATTTACAACTTTAATTTGTAAGAAACATATTTCGATTTGTTTTAAAATACAACGATTTACATTGTAGATTCTTTCAATCACTACCTTGACAATCAAACATTGTAAAAATAATGTGTATAATCTGTACTACGAAGTATTAAAGAAAATTACGAAAATGCCAACTAATAAATTCTCTTTAATATCAAACATGAGGTATGTGAGTTTTCACGCCATATCATTAACAAATAAATCTTTTAGAAAAGGTAAGAATCCATCAAACATAAAATTAACAACAGGATGAGAAAATTAAAGGCATTATTTGACTTGAAATTTGTGTTAGTTACTTTTTTGTAACAGTAATAGAACATGGATATAACGAAGATATTTTCCTAGACTCAATAGCTTTATTTAGAAAGTTCGTATACATTTCATATCTAAAGTAGATTTCTTTATTCTGTTAAATCCATTTCCTATTATTCCTCTGTATACCATTTTTAAACATAGCTATATATTTATTTACCAATATTTAGAACTTTAACCAGGCCATGATAATTTATTCACACCGTTTCATAGTTGAAGTTTTAAAAACTTGTTCATTAAATTTTATCTTCTATTTTCAAAATTTATATTCACGAATAAATATTCTGATGAAATTATGTATTTCTTCGAGTTTTCTGGATAACTTTAGTGAGCACGTGTAACAAAGACGTATTTGCTTGCCCTTATGTTTATTTTCATAGAGCGATAATAGCAAATTAAAAGTTTTGATTCAAATTGATTGTTGTAACGGCTCATATTGTTAGTAAATTTGTTTACTTATTAACGAGTTATAACAAATTCCCTTAAATATAGATATATGTCTATACATTTATTGCTTTCAGGCTACTATATGATTCCGTAGGTAGAAGGAAACAAATTGAAATCCTAAGAAAATTCCACACACTTGAGAAGTAGTAAATTTAGAAACTTTATTTGTAGTAAAAGTAAACAGAAAAATGTTACATCAATTCTATATGAACAAAGATACATAAATGAAAAAACCTGATTCTGAATTTAATATTTTTTCATATTAAACATTAAAAACCGATCTAAACATATTTTTAATATTTACAATCTGTACCGGATGTTAAAACGAAAAAAGAGGGATTAAATAATGGTAAGTACTTACTCACATGAAATACGAACACAATCTAAACAAAATTTAATATATTTACATACACAACTTAGAGCTATGGAACAGTAAAAGAAGTCGTTTTAAATATCTCGACTTCCATTTTTATGTAATCTTCAACACTCGAAAATTTAAAACCAGGATTTTTTTTAAGTTTCAGACAAGATAACATATACTGAAACCCTCTTAAATAAGCTGAAAATAGTCGTATTCTATAAATATCTCTTTGATCGTTTTTCTTTCTTTTTAATATCCCTACTTATACAGTTCGTTATATTTCATAATTAAGCTCTTAAGACTTCTAAATTTAGTAATAACTTTGGTGGAAAAAATAAAAGAAATTAATACGATGATCCTAACAATTACTTTACGATTCCTATTTCAGCTAATTATTATTCCTATCAATTTTCCTTTATAATAAAATAGTAAAAACTTAACAATATTCAATAGTACAGAATATTTTTTTAATAATTTATAACTTCTAAAGTAATGAAAATTACTTTAATATAATTTTTATTCGTCATTCTTCGCTACTAAAATCATAAATAACCTTGAAATAAAAACTTCTAACTTAAAATATCTGTGACATCTCATTTTAGTTACTACAATCTTATTTTGTAGAACTAAGAAAAACATTATTCCTATATAGATCTAAAGAAAATTGTCCCAAAATTATCTAGTAACAGGAACATATTAAATATTTAAATAAAAAAAAAAAGATATGTTTTGTTGGTATTAAAGTAATCTAATTACCAAAATGTATTCAGACAATTGTAAATTCTCTAGTTCCCGTTAGATGGCAACACATATTCTAATTCATTATATTTTATGTATTTTCAGTATTTGTCTAAATTTTAGTTATAAATTCATTACATGTACTATTTCATATTATACATTAACGAATGTTATTCATACTTTATTTTTGTCGTATAAATGGAGTATTATCACTGCAATTTGATGGCATACGGAACTGTTATTAAATATCTTTTTACGAATTACTTGAAAATAACAGTTACTGAATGTAAAATAACATAGACAAATATTTTCTTAGATTTGCTTTTGTGGGCCAGCAATTATTTGTTTATTACTCTTTTATATCCTGTAAAATAACATAGACAAATATTTTCTTAGATTTGCTTTTGTGGGCCAGCAATTATTTGTTTATTACTCTTTTATATCCTGACGCCAACAATTTTTAATACAACATACGCGACTAATTGTAATTTCAATGTTTGGCATCGTTTCATAACTATTACGATTAATGATCAGCAATAAATTTCTTATATTAAAAAAGTAAGATATAAATATAGTATGGACATATGAAGAAAAATTAGATTTGACAGAAAACTTGGATTTTCGGTAGAATTATCGTTTAAATCGGTAGATCGGTAGATGCAATCCAAATTCGGTAGATCTACCGAAAATCGATAGACCTGGCAGTACTGGTTCCGGGACACTTATAGAACTGACGTACATTTTTGTCGAACGCGTTCTAACGTATTTGTATAATAGACAGCGACACAGACAACTAGATGGCGCTACAATTGTATAATATCTATCTCCAAATCAACTCAGCATATTATTTATTACCATACCCATAAATGGGTATTATGTAGAATAGTCTGTACGTCTATAGGTGTTAATTAAAATATTTTACTTTTATTTGGAATATATATTATTATTATTATGTGTTTCATGAATATTATTGTTTTCCGTAGTGTATTTTTTTAGTAATTATATTTGTTTTTTCTTATACGCAAATTAACGCAGATATACTGGTAGGCAGTAACTTTTGTTGTCGTGTACACATTGTAAGTCAACGGAGCGAGATCGGCCTACCTGACCTGATTTATTTTTAATGATCACAACATGCCGTTTGCCCCCTAAACTTACTGAATAAAAAACAGTTTCAAGCCTTCCTGTATAAATTATCATCTCGGATAGAATTGCATAACTATCTACCACCTCTACGTGAAGGAATCCAAAATAGAATCAGGGCTAAGCTATCGTAAAAAATATTATTGTAAATGTAATAGTATGTGTACTGGAACCCTTTATAAAAACCCACATTTACAATTTTATTAGCTCTAGCATAAGAACTTTTTCATGTGACCTATAAAGTTCATGCTTTACGGCTTGTAGCACAAACTATGCGAGAATGTTGTCCAGATGTGAATGACTCACTGCTGTAATTCTTGGAATAATCTGTATCGTCATAAATACGATTATTTTTGAGATAATATTGCAAGCAAAAAAATTGCGAAACTTACCTGCCCTCACGCCAAAGAGTCTTGTCTACCGAAATATGTATTATTTTTCAAATAAACTTACCAGCGTGCGCATCAGTGGTAAGACCGTATTTTTTAAGTGAACTTCTTAAAATGCCGAGAGAAAAGTCAACTAGTTTAGAGAAACGTTCTGTAATTATTGCTTTTCCTGAAAAAGTTTATTCAGTGTGTCAAATTTCCTAAAAGACACATGTTAATAAGTCGATTGTTAGTGATATTATTCGGCGACATAAACGCACGGGCAGTTTAAGAGATCCGGCACATTCAGATCGTAACAGCCTCTCACGCCAACGATGAGCGTATAAAATTGCTGAGTAAACGAAATAGGAGACTAATAGCATCCGAAATCGCCGCAGAAATGAATCGCGACAATGCAAGAAAAATGTCAGCTAATACGGTGTAAAGAAGATTAAAAGCTGCAAATCTTCACGGCAGCACTGCTATAAGAAAGCCCTAACTTCCACGGGGAAACAGACAAAAACAACAACAAGTGGCAGAAGCACGCAAAGATTGGATATTGGATGACTGGAAAAGGATCTTGTGGACTGATCAATCAAAGGTTAAAGTGTTTTAACAATCAAGGCTTGGTTTTGTAAGAAGAGCGAGTGGTCAAAGAATGCTGTAGGATTATATAGTGTCAACCGTCAAACAAGGAAGAAGTTTTGTGCTTGTTTGGGATTGTTGTTGCTACGCCGGTACAGGGAACTTGAAGCGAATCGAGTGTATTTTGCTAAAGAAGGATTATTTAGAAATATTGCCAGAAAATGCAATACCATCTACTACGTTTAATCGGCAAAAATTTTGTGTTTATGCAGGATAACGATCCCAAACACTAAGCAGTAGTAACTAGGTTAGAATTTGTTAAATAGCGGAAAAAAAATACCTTACAAATAATGACAAGGCCATCGCAAATCCGTGACCTAAATCCCATAGAATTGTTATGGGATGAATAGGACAGGAGTGTCCAAAAAGTGTGTCCTGCCTCATCAAATCACTTGTGGAACATATTACAAGACGAATGGAATAGAGTCCTTGACAAACTCCTAAAACTGATGCCTCAAATCGTACGGGCTGTTCTTTGCGCAAAAGGGGATTTCTTCGATGAGCGGAATCTTTAAGATATCTTTGTTTATTTAGCGTAAGAAGTACTTTAATTATTATTATTATACTTTATAAACATCTTAAAACAATAATGCAATAAAAATTTTAAGTTTTGACATAAATTAGTTTAACTGTTTTCCCTTTTTTTAAATTTATTTGAGTATCCGAACTAATATGGATTGAGCAATCGCTATTAGTAATGATGCAATTTTTTTTACTGTAACAGTTTTCTAAATGTTATTGTTTTTATTTATTTAAATTTATATTTCTAGAACTAAATTTTCAAATATATGACTTCAATTTGTTAAATTTTCTTATTTATTTGCTTTTTTTTCTTTTTTGGTATTGTTTATGTTTTTAGGGCGTTTGATATCTGAAACGGGGTACAAGACTCCTTATTCCCCACTTAGACTTGCACATATACAGGGTGTTGTTTTATCCATTTAACAAAGTGGCGCTCTTATTTTATTTAACAACTGACACGACCGCCTTTGACTAAGCTGGCAAGCTGCATCGTGAATGGATAATTTTGGTAATCAAATCTACTACTGGTAGGTTTTATACTTTACTTTTATTGTTAAGTAACTGAGATTTTATTAATTAAAAAGCGTGTCAGTATTGAATACGCATGTTTTACGTTACACATTTTAGTAAGACCTTGTGTTCTTTTGCGATGCCAACTAGAGACTGTGCAAATAGGAGTAAAACATGTTTTACCTTGTTTAGAATCGGGTTATCCCTTATGTATTTCCATTACGTATTTATAGGTACTGATTTTGAGTTAATATTGGACTGTTGTTATTGGATTAAGAGTATGCACAACATGATATAAATTGGATTTTTAGCCTGTGTGTCATGGATTGTCGAAGAGAATTATGCCAATACTAAAAGGAATAAGTTTTCATAATATATATTAATAATCTGCAGATAACCCTTGGTGCATATAAGAAATGGATCACTAAAATAAATATTTCTTTCTGTGTGCAATGGAATTTTGGAAGGTGTAATTACTGAATTAATTTTTATAGACTGTTCAAACGGCAAAAAATACTTAAATCTAAAAAAATATGTTCCCTTCTAGAACATGCTTCATTGGAAATAAGAAGAATTTAACACCTTTCTAAAATTTAATTTGTTTTAGTGCAGATCAATAATGCAAATTATGAAAACTTATTCCCCAAAATCCAAATCATATGCTGTTATGTTTTGTTTACCTACCACATAAATTATGATCCAAATTATATATCTAATTTTGTTTTCTTTGTAATTTCTAGACCTACTTGAGTTATTCATATTGGATAAGCATATGCTTCTTGTGAGTGATTTTAACTTGCCGAATTTTGTTGATTCTTCCAGTGCTGATGCAAGAATGAATGCCTTTACTTCTTTTTCAGTCTCTCTTGGTCTTAAGCAATATAACAAAGTTTTAAATTTTAACGGTCAACTACTGAATTTGGTATTATCTAATTGTGATAGTGTATTTGGTGTTCGGCATGACCTGCTGCCACTCGTATCGGAGGATATGCATTACTCGGCCTTGGTTATTGATTCTTTATATGCTTCACCATCTAAACCTTTACTCGTTCCTAGTAATAATAAAGGCTACAATTTCCATAGAGCTAATTATCATAAACTTTATGCTGATCTTGTTTTAATAGATTCGGTCGTTTCTACATGCTTATACATACTAATATGAATGAAGCTGTATGTATATTTTATGAGAAACTATACTCGATACTGGATATCTCTGTTCCTACCTATTCAACAAATGTAATTTCTAATTACCCGCCTTGGTTTATGACCGACATAAAAAACAAACTGAAGATCAAGCATCATTGCCATAACAGATGAAAGTCTACTGGTAGTGGTTATTACAAGAAGAATTTCAGAGATTCCGCAAATTGATAAATTGTGATATAGCTGTTGCTTATGTCACATAATCAGAGAATGCAGCGGGTGTTGGCCACGGATCCTCGATGGTTCTGGAGCTAGTACATGTTCTAGTAGATTCCCTAAGATACTAACTGATACCGATTGCGAATATAGCTCACCGAATAATATTGTCAATGCTTTCGCAGCAAGTTTCTCCAGAGCATTCAACGCTATATCCGTTCACGGTGATTTTGCAAAATAGACTGAATAAATGACAGCCAATTCGACAGATATAGCTTCAAAAATATGGCCGCTATCAATTGTCAAAGTTCGGAAGTCCCTATTGGAAGACCCGTTATTATTATTATTGTTATTATTATTTTTATCATTTTAAAGAAAACTTTCAAAAGAAGCTTTGCTGACAAGATTATTTACCAAATTTTTTAAAAACTATCGGCTAGTGTTTGTAGACGGTAGATAGGTTTCAAACAACCCCAAATACTTTCAATTCGATCGGGCAGTATAAAGTATACATTAATTTAAAATAGCTACAACAATCCATCTTAAAGATGTTTTCACTAAAATCTTAGAATTTTCTTCCTTACCCAAGCAATTTCCTCCCCTGTAAACAAACTCTAAACTTCGATATGATTTGTATGCATAACATTATCTAATATATCACAGCCTGCTGCTACTGCGAAACACTCTGTGCACTTAGCTATATCATTTGCGCTTGTTAGTTCTAAGGTAATTGATTGTCAATAGCAATAAATTATATTTATATTGCTTGTTTTTTTATTACATTCAATTACTAATAACGATTACTAAAATCATTACAAAAATACGAAAAATATTTAAAAATAGATAATATAGATAATAGAGCATAAATTCGAAATAACTTCCTTAAAAAATTTATGTTTTTGCTTGAACATATATACATAAATAAAGTACATGTTAACATGTTCATACATAGACAACGTGCATAAAGACAATAAAAAAATAGACACTTACATTATACAGTACTGTGCAAAAGAAAGAAGCACCTTAAATTTTACAAGAAACTATTATAATAGGATAAATAATAATTTTATACAAGTTAAATTTTTTTTTAATATGTAAAAACACATCGATATTTAAACATAAACAACTTAAATTTTCAATATTTTGTTTGACCACCTTTATTTTTTATGGTATCTTGCATTTTTCTTGGTAGACTTTCCATTAATAAATTAATGAAATTTTCAAGAATATTATACCACTTTTCCTGTAGTATGTTCCACAGTTCATTTTTTTTCTTTGGCCCCTTTCACGCTTTTTTTCTGTCAAGATAATTCCACACATGCTCAATAATATTTAAGTCAGGACTTTGAGGTGGCCATATCATAGTCTGCAATACCTCATTTGCTTTCTACTATATTAAATAAGTTTTCACAAGTTTTGAGGTATGCTTGGGATCATTATCTTGCTGTAGAGTGAAATTATTGCCAATAAGTCGCTGCCCTGATGGTATGGCATGTTTTCTAATAGTGTTCTGTATTTCTCGCCAGTTAAATTTACCCTCTATTTTTATAATTTCACCCACACTTGATGCCGAAATACAACCCCAAACATGGATATTGCCTCCTCCATGCTTTATGGTAGTGTGTAAACATGGTTCCAATAACGACTTACCAGGACGTCGTCTAACATACTGACGTCTGTTCTTTCCAAATAGTTGATATTTAGATTCGTCAGTCCATAATAGTTGTCGCCATTCATTATATCCCCAAGTTTCGGGATCTGTGGCATATTTTAATCGTTTCTCTCTATTACCTCGTCGCAGTAAGGGTTTTCTCACGGCCACGCATCCCCTCACACCTGATCTGAGCAAGTATCGCCTGACTGTTGAAGCATGTACCGAAGTACCAGATGTTCGCGTAAGATCTTGAGGTAGTACTGCGTTAACTTTCTTACGATAACTTTTAAAACCTGTGCATCAGCTTTACCGAGCTTTCTTGGACGCCCACTCTTTGGTCTATCACTTACACTGCCGGTTTCAGTCATTCCTTATATTATTTCTTGCACGGCATACCAGGAACATTTCACTATCTTTGATATTTTCACTCGTCTGTAACTCTCTTGGTGTTAAACAATAATTTTATTTCTATCTAGTAATGCTATTCTAGGCATTTTCTATCTACTATAACAATTCACAGCTAGCAATTTTTTCTTAAAATGAAAATTTCACTCGTAGGCGCGTTTTTTAAGAATCTAAATAAATTCTATTGTGGAACCGCTCTGCATCGTTTCTACCACTGAATTAAAAACAAAATTTTATGGATAAATAACTCTCCCTTGAAATTTTATTGCAGAGTATTGTGGTTGCAATGAAATTTATTACTTTAATCCTCTTATCAGGCGGTCGATCTCACCCCTACGCGGAAGTATATTGTTATAATCTTGGAAATTTCCGATGATTATATTTTTACCAATAAGTGAATTTTTCTTGGAAAGATGTATTAAGTATTGTAAATTAGATTAACCCAAAAATTATTAGTAAAACCGTTTTAGTAAATAAGTTTTGGAAAATATTGTTAGGTGTACTGTATATAGGAGTGTTTTTAGAAATTATTAAATTAAATGTGCGTATCGCTTTAAATTTTTATTTAAAATTAGAACTCATAATACATAAAAATAGAGAACAACAACCAAATAGTACATGAACGCTTTAACACGTTATCGGAATTTTTATAAATACATTATAGGCGACAAGTTGTCCTACATAATACGTTTTATGGGTATGGTAGTAAATAATTTACCGAATGTACATGTTCTAGATATGCGCGGTGATGCTGTAGCTCCTTTTGCTCAGATTGTTTGTTCTACTTCGATGGAATATCCTTTTAATACGAAGGTAGCCGTTTATATTTCGGGAACTGGCAACACTGTTAGTGTTGCCTCCGATCTGATGATTGCATCGTGAAGTTTTTCATTTTTGACAATATATTTACCCTGACAGTTTTATTATCCGGTCGCTATTTCTATTGTTGACAGTAACTTGAAAATTCTATGTCAGCGAAAAAGTTAAATTAAAATTAAATTAAACTTTCGGGATGGATTATCTGAACAAGAAAGCTGAATTCTTTATATGGTGATGCCTGAAAACATTAATGCAGTATGTGAATTGATAATGCAAGACTGTCATGTGACATATCGTGAGATCCACGCATCTCTAGGTATTAGTAACACCAGCATGCATAAGATCCTGCATGAACATTTAGCCGTTAAGAAGCTATGTTCACGTTGGGTACCACATAATTTGACAACCGCTCAAAACAGGACTCAGGTCGATTGGTGCCGAGAAATGCACAAAAAATACAATGGCGGTGCTTCAAAGAATGTTTATAAAGTCGCCACAGATGATGAATCCTAGATCTATACGTATGAGCCCGATAGTAAACAGCAGTCGATTGTATGGGTAATCCAAGATGAGCCAAAACCAACAAAACTTGTTCGCGCTCGAAGCACATCAAAACAAATGGTCGCCTGTTTTTTCGGAAAAACCGGTCGCGTTGCAACTGCGCCTTTAGAGAGTTGTAGAACTGTCAATTCCGAATGGTACACAATTATTTGTTTGCCAAAATTTTTTGAAGTAATAAGGAAAACAAATTGAAAACGACAGATCATTCTCTGCAATGACAATGCAAGCTCTCAAAGGTCGGTTCATACAATTGAATATTTGACAGGGCAAAACATTGAATTGATGAGCCATCCGCCCTACAGCCCTGATCTAACACCCTGTGATTTCTTTTTGTTCCCACAGTGAAGAATTAACTTCTTGGTCAATGGTTCTCTTGCCGGAAGGGGCAGTTGAGGCATTCAAAACCCATTTTTTGAAATACCGCCTTCAATGGCAGCAATGCTTTTCGAATTAGTTTAAACAATACAAAAATGCATTGATTTTCAAGGAGAATATTTTGAAAAGCAATAACAGAAAGCAAACAAAAATTTTTTTTTTGTTTGCTGTTCCCGAAATATAAACGGCTACCCTCGTAATTTGTCTCAAATAGTAATGTGATCACTGGCCTTGCTAACACTGCTTTAATTATGCGAAGCCAGATATCTTGAACCTCTATGCTATTGATATTGTAATCTAAATACAAACTATATAACCTTTACAATACTTTTCATTAAAAAAAATAAAATTGTACAGTGCGTCGAAGTAAATATCAATTTTTGTTCAACTACTCATACTTGTTTTATCCTTTACATTAGTAAGTACAGTTCGATGAATAAGAAAAATGTGCAGTATCTCTCTCAAACCAAAAACCGATAAGTTATTGGTTGACTACAAACCAAACGCGTCTCTTTAGATGTTCTCGAATGCGTCGTCTTTTATCAGCGGCATCGTATGTCGTGTTAAGTCCAAGCCTTGTAAATAGACATAGTCATTACACACGTGGCATGTGAAAAACTCGTTTTACGAGCAGATGAGTGACAGAACAAATGAAAACGTGAATAAATGAATCAGACGGTCGCTTCGAATCGACAAGGGATATTGGTGCATTTACTTCTATTCCGCTTACTGTGCTCGGAAGTTGTACATGCATGTATGAGTTATATATATATAATATGTGTGTGCATGCATATGCGGGAATAGTTCTTGTAAATTTAAAATATTCTAATTATTATCCTGTTCACTGTATTTTATTTTGGTATGTTACGCGTAAATCCGTGAATAATAAGTAGTCATACCTTCAGTTAGTACATACAGCTAGATGAAAATGTAAATAACATATTTTGAAACCGAAGGAACAGTTGTATATAATAAGAGAATACTATTATTTCAAATATTTATTTGAGAACATTGGTACAATAGTATTCTCTTATTAAAAACAGTTGGTCTTTCGGTTTCAAAATATGTTACACTGGTACGTAGACTTCCGCGGTCGCGGTCTATGCTATCTGCCCTGAAGGTGTCCCATACAAATGGGTACGAAACGTTGGCAGATATGCAAGTGACGCGGTTCCAGTCCGGAAACCCAGAAACAGATATGTTAGTTACATTTTTATCTAACTGTACAAATTGTACAAGTCTCTACTATAACATTGATTTTAAGAGATACTAATGTCCCATCTTTCTATTTTAGTTTCCAAAATTGATGAAAACATTAATTCAAATTGGATCTATATTACTATTATGTTATATACATACGCAAAAAGAATTGAACTAGTATTATTTGTGAATTGAAATTTGTTGTGATCTTAACCAAATTATTGAAAGTATATTTTTATTTAACTATAATTTAAGTATACCTATATGTTTAATATTGACTTAATATACACATAATATAATTTTATTTGTACTACAAACTTAATGAAAATCAATTCTTAATAATATACATTACTAATATTAATTACAACGTTCTTTTTCTAACATGTGTATATAGGTATCTGACCTTACAAGTAATTATTTAAATATAACTTTATTTCATTTTGTTAATGTTTTGTATTTATTCAACTATATTATTTCATAACAATAACAATACACACACACACACGCGCACGCACGCACGCACGCACGCACGCACGCACGCACGCACGCACACACACACACACACACACACACACACACACACACACACACACACACGCGCGCGCGCGCGCACACACACACACACACGCACACGCACACGCACACTGACACACACGCACACTGACACACACGCACACTGACACACACGCACACTGACACACACGCACACTGACACACACGCACACTGACACACACGCACACTGACACACACGCACACTGACACACACGCACACTGACACACACGCACACACACACGCACACGCACACTGACACACACGCACACTGACACACGCACACTGACACACACGCACACTGACACACACGCACACTGACACACACGCACACTGACACACACGCACACTGACACACACGCACACTGACACACACGCACACTGACACACGCACACTGACACACGCACACTGACACACGCACACTGACACACACGCACGCTGACACACACGCACGCTGACACACACGCACACTGACACACACGCACACTGACACACACGCACACTGACACACACGCACACTGACACACACGCACACTGACACACACGCACACTGACACACACGCACACTGACACACACGCACACTGACACACACGCACACTGACACACACGCACACTGACACACACGCACACTGACACACACGCACACTGACACACACGCACACTGACACACACGCACACTGACACACACGCACACTGACACACACGCACACTGACACACACGCACACTGACACACACACATACACACTGACACACCCACACACAAACATACACATATATATATATATATATATATACATACGCACATATATATATTAATTATATTAATATTTCCTTGAAATATATTATCAAGCACTTAATAGAAATAGGCTCCCGTATTTTTCACGAGGAAATACAAATTTATTGGGTATTTTCTATAAATGAGGAGCAGACTTGCAAAACGCATTTTGTCCATTTTTGTAATTTTTCAGGAAAGCCGAAAAACGGTAGCACAAAAACTGTAAGAACTACAAAAAATTACTTCAAGTAAATTATTTGCATTTAATAGAGAAGAGTCAAACTATAAAAGTTCGTACTGGGAAAATAGCAAATAACTGTTAAAATTAAAAATAATGACAGGACATAATGCAGTTTGCATGTCTTTTGTGGACAAAATGCATTAAGAAAGTCTGTAATGTAATATTTTACTGTAAAAAGTACTTAATCCATAAAACAAGTTGTCATTTAATGTTAATTTAAACAAAAAACGTTTATACAAAAAACATTTATTTAAAAATCGATTATTGAATGAAAAATGACGGTTTAAAGGATTATGCAAACATTTAAAGAAACTTTTAAAAATACAAAAATCAAAGCAATAAAATAAATTTAAAGAAAATTGGGATGTTCTTCATCCACACATTCGCAGTCTTGAACTTCTTCTTCGCTATCTTGTTCATCAGGATTCTCTTTACTAAAAACTGGGATCATCCATCTTAAATCGGGATCATCACACCATTTTTCTCCAGAGAGCGCTACAAGTAGTTTCCTTAGGCTGTCTAATTTTTTCTTTTTAATCGTATGTCCAAGAGGTAGTTCTGGAACTTCAATCTGATCAAGGCGTCTACGCCCTTTTAAAAGTGTTTCGAATTTCTTTGAGTAATCATTGTTTCTGTATAATAATTCTGATTTTACTACAATTGACTTTGTAGACTTTCCTCTTTGTATGCGAATTCTTTTGCATGAGCTAATTGCTGGTTGTTTTTTAAGACATTTTGAAGCACTTTTAATATTAATTAATGGCCAATCAGTTCCTAGTTTTCGAACTTCACCTATCTTAGAATACAACTCATAATACTTCTCCCGTGTTTTAATTACACTATAGCGTCTTAAAATTTTTTCTACTTGGCCAAAAATTCTATCTGCTGGAAGATACGAATGTCCACGTACTGGGAACGTGAGTTCAACGCTTTTGATTGTAGAAGGGGCAAAATGGTTTACCCAGAACATTAGTAAGTGCACAATAAAGCTGTTTTTATTTTGCCCCCCACAACCGTCAGCAAAGAGTCGAACACAAGTTATATCTGGAGAAAAAGTGGTCTTCTTTAATAAGTCTAGTAGAGCCGAGGATGTTTCTGTGGCTCCTCTTCCAGCTTGATGTTCCATCCAAGAGTAGAAAATAGGATCTTTGCAGTTAATACCAGTTATGCAAAAAAAGTAAAGTGCAAGTTGTTGTGCATAAAAAGCTTCTTGTATGGGTACTTTTGGAAGTACTTGGACCTGCTGAAGGTCAAAGCAAAATGAAATCGAATTAGGTGGATGTTCCTTCATCAGTTTATGGAATTGCGCTGCTCGAAATTTGTGTACTTTTAACTGGGTTGTAAGTTGTTGTTTCTGGTCCACTTTTTCAGAAATACTAATTTGGGTTTCTGTTTTCACACAAAACCCACAAACATCTGTGGCGGGGCTTCCAAAGCCAATGTTAAAATTGTTATTGAAAATTCTGCTAAAGTATTTATAATTTACTTGTAGTTTTTCATCTGCTTGTTGGTTATAACATTCCCAAAGTTTCGTAATGGTATACTCAGAAGACAAATAAATTCGTCTTGATTTATTTCGTCCGTAATGGCTTTCTTTTCCTTTTAATTGGCTTATAAATCTTTTAACAGCACTTAGTTTTTCGGTATATTTTGCTGAACGTTTATCTCCTCCTCTTTTTTCGATAATTCCTGATCCTTGTTTAACCTTCCTGCAGATTGTATTAATTCTTCTTTGTGACACACTGTATATACCCCGAAAGAACTTTTGGCATACCTGTTGTTTACTGCCATCAATAAATACCTGTAAAAAGAGCAAACATTGTAACTGATTTTTCCAAATTACATACAAGAAAAACTTACAAAATATTTAACAGAATAATCATGAGCTTTGCCGTTTTCCTTACGGCACCGGGTACGCTTTGGATTTTCAACCTGCATTAAATGTGCAAGTATGTTATCTTGAGAAATTTTATTCGTTTCTTTGAAGAACTGCTCACGTATTCGGAGTATATCTGATCTTGATACTTTTTGACATTCCATATAAGTATCTTTATGATTACAAACTACGTTGAAATTATCCAAATTTTTATCTAAATTTGAATATCTACAAAGAAAGAAACCAAGGTACTTACATAGATTCTAACCTAAAAATAATAAACCTACCTTATTTGCTTTTTTCGCTCCTTTGATGTAACACTTTGCTTTCGTTTCCGCGTACCTCGATCACTATCTATATCACCAACAATATGCTCATTGTCCAAACTTTTCATTTTTATATCACAAATTAACTTAAAACACTGCAAAATACATTAGCACACTTAGATTGCCTCAAATAAACTACCAAACTGCATTAGGTCCAATGTTTACGGACAAAATGCTATTTGAATGTCCATTTCCTTTGGACAAAATTCACTTTGTTTGTCCAAGTGATTTTGTCGCTTTATTTAAACTGGGACAAAACGCACTTTGAACGTCTAAGATATTACAAAAACCTAGATATGCTTGTGAAGAATACAGCGCCACCTCTAACTCAAAACTGAAAATTTTGGACAAAATGCGTTTTGCAAGTCTGCTCCTCAAATAACGTAGGCACATTGAATTAATTGTTTAATGAACAATTCAAGAACTTAACAATTTAATCTTTAATTATTATATTATTTAATATTTTAAAAACTATAAAACAATCTATGCGAGTATTTTAAATGTAGGCTATATGAGTAGGCTAACTCAATTTTTTTGCCATATGAAAAGGATTGGTTTAGGTGCCCCTTAATTTTGTTACATTTATTCTGGAAATTCGTGGTTGTAATTGTATTGTCATTTTTTACAAATAGTATCTTTTTGGTAACAGTTTATTTCATTTTAAGTCATCATGTACAGAAGACGATATTCAATTACAAGTACGAAAAAAATAATATTGATATAAATAAATAATTTGGATAAAAAATAAACAGATACTTTATATTAAAGAAAGAATTTGACTATTTATATAGAGAAACTAATTTTTGTTTTTGAAATATCATTTAATAACTAAGCAAACTCTATTACTTTTTGCTATGTGAAGTTGTTATCATTATATGCATATATCTAATATTAACTAAGGTACTTTAACATATAGTTGTATTTCATTACAAAAAAGCTCGGATATTAAAATCGTTAATCTCTTTTCTTTCCAGTATGTCATGAATTATAAATTTGTTGGAAATTCATTAGGAGCATTAGAGGCATCTATTACCTTTGGGAACATTGAATTTTATTAACGCCTTCTCAAATTTAATTCAACTGAGAAATAACAATAGTATCGAAGACTAAAGACATCTGCCCGTATAGTATAGTGCCCGAGTCGTAAATATGCTGTTACATCATGGCCTGCAGAGCATATTTGCGACTTGAACACTACAACACAATTTCCGCTGTTAAATACAAATGTAATACATTTTCTTTTTTATAATCTGGCTTGAAAAACAATCGTTTTGGAAGAGGGTAAATTCATTAACATTTATTTGTGGCTAGCAGTACAGTCCGTGAAAAAAGTATTATATCACCCTTGCATATGTACATTATGCCTTCTAGACGAATCCGTATAGCGTTTTCAAACATTTAAACCCTTCACATTAATTATATTTACATATTTAAAAGTGTGGAAGAACGGTCTTATTGGTAATCAGGGAGTCATTACTTTTACCACAGACTGTTCATGTTTACGACATTAGCAGAATTAATAGAATATAATTGATCAAGCCTTGCTCCTGTAGTATAATTTTTCACAAATAACATTGTGTTATCATGAGATCAATTGAATTTGTAATTAAAGAAAGCTTTGTATATTACTAGAAACTTTGTAACACTATTTAATAAGTAATGTTATTATTATTAGTGTTGATAATAATTATCACACACAGTGACGAATAATAATTTGAGGTTAATTTTAGATTATATTGCTTTGTTAAATTTCATGGTTTTTTCAATATGGAATACCTACTATATAAATTTCTTGTTTTTTGACGTTTTTATAACTTTCAATTAGAACAAATCTGTATTCTAAACTAAAATTTTAAAATTATTATATACAATTACAATATGATATTGAAAGCTATATACACTACCGGTCATATTTATTTGCCCACCCTTAGTTTTAGCCAAAATTATTAAATTATCAAATGTGTATTGAAAATTTATTTATTGTACCAATACAATAGTGTAAAATAAACATAAAATAGTTACATTTTTCTTATATAAAAACTTTATCATTAATTATTATTAAATTTTGCTCTCATCAATGTGCCCACCTTTATTTTTGATAATTGCGGCACATAACAACGGCATCCTTTCAATTAATTTTTGCAGTGTATCTTCTGTAGTTTGTGCCCAGGCTTCTTGAAGTTGTTCCCACAGTACAGTGGTGGATGATAGAGCACGTTCTCGAACCTTCCGGTCCAATTCTACCCAAAGAAGCTCTATTGGGTTCAGATCAGGACTTTGAGCTGGCCATACCATTATAGAGATTTGCCCTTACTCTTCTAGTTGACGCAAGTAATCGCCGCACAATCTAGAAGTGCCTTCTTTTCTTAGGATTCCCTCAATTTTGACGAGATCGCCTACAGATCTTCCACCAAAACACCCCCAAATCATTACTGAACCTCCTCCATGTTTTACGGTAGACGCAATACATTCTGGCAGTACTCTTTCTCCTGCGGATCTTCTTACGAATATTCGCCTTTTACTACCAAAAAGTTCAAACTTCGATTCGTCTGTCCACAACACATTATTCCACTGATCAATCGTCCAATTCTTATGTTCTTTAGCCCAATTTAGTCGTTTTATCTTGTTTTGCTTTCGTAGTAGTGGTTTTCGCAGAGCAATTCTTCCGTATAAACCCGCTTGCCTTAACCTTCTCTGTACCGTGGACACACTAATTTGTTTAGCATGCGCTCCATTCATTTCAGCAGCAATTTCTGGTGCTGTTTTTCGTCTATCGCGTCTACTTATTAGATGCCGGTCATCTGCAGATGTCGTCGCTTTGCGTCGTCCAGATCTTCTTTTGTTGGAAAATGTACCACTTTCTTCAAATTTGTTAACGTTATAATCAACGGTTCTGCGATTTAATCGTAATTCTTTTGCAATTTCGCGATTACTTTTACCCGTACGATGATAAGCAATTATCATAGCACGCACTTCAACAGATAATTCCTTCGTCTTCAGCATTGCATTAAAATATTCACAATAACTCTCTATTTCACAGTTTTCGCAACAAAAGATGAACGATGACTGACATAAAATTTATTTTCCTTTTTGAATAACAAATCATAATATTGTAGTTAGTTAGTACAATAACACAATATTGGTAATACCTTTCGGAAATGCAGGTAAAACTGTTATACTGTAGGGATTAGCCTATATAATATTTATGGTATTTTTCCAATTTATGACACCTTTACGATATATCATAAACAACTTAAGATTTTCGTAGAAATTCATATGGAATTACTTCCACTAATAATATTGTTGAATAATTATAATACAGATTTTTCAAAAGATAATCCGTATTTCAGGAAACACATAAAATTGGGGTGGACAAATAAATATGACCGGTAGTGTACATGAGTTATCATTAATTCAATACTGCAATATCTAATTATGAATTCAATTAATCTTTTTCTACTTTGAAAGAAATAATTTTAATTTATTCATTGATATAATATCCTTATTTTAAAAATTATAATAATGTGCCTAGTCTCTGCAGGCAAAACGTTATTCGTTAAATGTTAAATGCGCCGCCTATTATTAACGTTTTTTTACCTTCAGAAATTTATCTTTATCAGCAGAATAGAAGTAAGGTCGTCAAAATGCCATTGTACCAAAACATGGAAATTTATACTGTGGATTAATAAATCTTTCGCTAGATCAAAATAGTGTCTATATGAATAATATGATCCATAAGAGAAATGTTTCTAAACAGCAATGCATTAAAAACATGCTCTTTTATTGTGTGGACGCTTGGCATCAATTTATTCGGGTATTAGAACATTTTTACATTTCTTTTCAAAAAAATTACAAGAACTCCTATGCTCTAGATCCCCTGAACTCTCATATATGGCTATTGGAGTCTGACATTAAAATTTATGTTTTGTTACTTCACATCTACATATCTACTTATAGTAATTTTATAAAATGTGAATACATTAGAGCACAGCGAAATAAAGCAAGACTTTATCAACAGATGAAGTCGATAAATAAATATACAGTCTGTCGTAGAGAGAACAGAACTTTTTCCAAATAATAATTCTTAGTGGCGCCATCTATTAAAAACGATGGGTCGGTAAGATAGATCTTTCACCAATGCTATGTCAAAATATCATGACATTTGCATCATTAGAAGCAGAGAAATTGCGCATAAAGGAACTGTGTATTTGGCATTGGTCGAAAAATAAATTTTGAACAAAGAGCCAATATCAAGTTCTATTTTAAACTCCGTAAATCGTTTACAGAAATGTTTAATTTAATGAAATAAGTGTATGGTGATACGTATCACGTACTAGTGTTTATGAGTGGTATAAACGATTTAAAGACGGTCGTACGAACATAAATAATAAAAGAAAATAAAAAATCTATGGTTACGGAAAGAAACATCGAACTTGTGCGTGAATTTATCACAAATGAGCCGAAATCCTCATTGCGATACATGGGGATGGAATTAAATATTTTCAAAGATTCAATTCATCGCATTTTGACACAACATTTGAGACTGAGAAAGATTTCTACAAGATTTGTACTGCATACGCTAAATGAATTCAACATTGCACAGACTTGATTAAAGACAACAAAAAGACGAGAACTTCAGGTATTCTATTGCAACTGGCGATGAGAAGTGGTGTTTTCAATGTGATCCAGAGACCAAGCGTCAAAGCTCTGAATGGAAGCATCCAAGCGAAGAAAAGCCGAAAAGAAGCCATTTAGAGAAGTTAAAAGTGAAGACAATGTTGATTTGTTTTTATGATTCAAAGGGCATAGTGCACAAAGAGTTTGTACCAAATAATCAAATAGCCAATGCTATATATTATCTTGGTGTTATGAAGCGTCACTTGGCGCGTATTCGTCGTGTGCGCTCTCAGTATCATCGTTTGTTACATCATAATACACCATCCCATCGCTCGACGCTTACCACTGATTTTCTAACTATAAATGGCATTTTAATCATCAACCATTCACCGTATTCACCGAATTTGGCCTCCTGTGATTTCTGTCTATTTTCCAAACTACATTTTCCGATAAAAGGACAGCATTATGCCTACGTCGAAGCCATTACAAAGGCGTCAATAGCGATCTTGAAAGACATTTCTAAAGATTAGCTTAAAAATTCATTCGATATGTTAATTGATCGTGCAAAACGTTGTATTGAAGCCGAAGGTGATTATTTTGATTAAAATAAATGACACCATCCGCCTTCAGAAATGGTTTAGTAGGCATGTTATAATGCTTCTCTTTTACGAAAAATGCCTAAAAACAATAAATTATCAAATTTACGTTCTGAAGCCACTGGACACTGTGTAATGGGAAATATCGCATATATCTGCAAGAATGCGCGGTCACACAAACCGAAAACCACTATTTACTGAAATTTAAGGACGCGTTCTAATTCTTACCGCTAAATCGACATTGAAAACTAATTAAGTTTACAGCAGCATGAGTACTGTTGGAGGTTGAACATGCGGTGATAGAGTAACTGAACTACATGAAGCACAAATAATTTAGAAGCTATGATAACCCATAAAAACCAAACTAATTTTGAAGTGTAATTTCTTAAGTTTTTGATTACAATCTTTTCTCTCATATTTTTATGTGATGTACAAAGCGGCACGCCTTTAGTGCCTCTAGAAAGCAAAGAATTAAAATGTAATATTGGTGCATCATTTACTGAAAAAAGTTTGATAGAAGCCAATTTACACGCCAGAACGCCACTCACTAAACAATAACAAAGTGACTAATATGATAAAGTAAGGATTGTTCGATATGAATAACCAGGTAGCTAAACTGTTTAAACTGTCCGCGAATATTCGAATAATTAATTCAAGCGGTTTTGCAACGACGTAGAGACCCGGAATGGAGGACAGTTTATAAATCTACACGCACTAAACCGTGCTGTCATTAGTGAATTACATGTATACAATACATATTTCTATATGTAAATTGAAGTGTTAACTTTAATATTGAAAAAACGCAATGTAAATACATATCCGGATTTACTTTTTAAGGCCTTTCGATCTTCTTATTTCTGCACTATTTTATCATGAATCTCGTGTGATTTACAACATTGTCAAGTACTACTATATTTATACATTATTATAATATCAATATACGTTAATTATGCATACATACATAGCAGCACTGAAGAGTAAATAGAAGAATCGACTGTTATTAATTCAACATGGTTTAATTTTGTGTTTTCTAATGTATTGTAGAACCAAGTATAATCTTTTAAACGAAAAACAAACGTATACGTCGCATTAACTTTACCTCGCCAATAGAATTTTTATTTAAATGTAAGATCAGTAACTAGGTATGAAGTTTGTATCTTATTATATATATATATACACTCCGCGCAACATGAATAGGACCACCCGACTTGTTGCAAGCTTTCGGTGGTTTGAAAAACAATTCATTTACTAAAAATACAATGCAAGTTTGTAGTGGTATGATATGGCAAATAATACGCATTATTTCGCAATAGTGCCTAACGTTATGCATTGGGTGACGTAAGTACCACATACATATAAAATGCACCGCGCCGGTTGGATACGACCAGTATTTAATAGTAAGCTACCGGATGAGTGTCGAGTTACAACGTGTATCCGGATAAACAAACATCTGTAATTAAGGGTATTGTGCAACGATGGGACGACAGAAGTGCTTAAGTATGGAAGAAATTGGAAAAATTAAAGCGTTCCATCAAGAAGGGTATTCCTCAAGGGCTACTGCAAAGAAAATAAGTCGATCACACCAGGTTGTGAACAATTTTATTAGGGATCCCGAGAATTATGGAAAACGTTTTAAAGGGCGAACAACATCCGTTACAACTAAGAGAGAACGTCGAGCCATATTACGCGAAGCATCGAATTCGGCATTAACGGCAAGACAAATCGCGAATAACGTTGGAACGAATGCATCGGTAAGAACTGTACAGAAGTTACTGAAGACCTGTCCGCATTTAAAACGTTTGAAAATTAAACGACGGCCTCCTTTAAGGGAATTTCAGCGCACTGCACGTCTTCAGTTTGCTAAAGCAAAAATGGGGTGGACAAGAGAATGGCAAACTGTTATTTTCAGTGACGAGAAGAAGTTTAATTTAGATGGCCCGGATGGGTTTTCTTATTATTTCCACGATTTACGTAAAGATGAAGTGATTCAGTCACGAAGGCGAGCCGATGTTGGTTCAGTCATGGTATGGGGAGCTGTTTCCTATAACGGACCTGTTGATTTAGTAATAGTGAAGGGCAGACAGAATTCGGAAAAGTACGTCCAGCTGCTGCAACAGGTGAAAGACAAATTTTCCAACGTTATGGCAGGTGGGCCATTTATTTTCCAACAGGATAATGCCAGTATTCACACCGCGCGCATTGTTCGACGCTGGCTTCAAGAACAAGGCATGGAGGTTCTCGATTGGCCATCGCTCTCCCCCGACCTGAACATCATAGAAAATGTTTGGGGATGGTTGTCGCGTAAATTGTACTCCAATGCTACCCAATTCAGTTGCGCTGACGAACTAGAGCAGGCGCTGAAACGAAGTTGGGCGGAACTTCCCGTTGACTACTTGAGAACCCTGTATAATTCCATTCCATCCCGACTATTTGAGGTTATAAGAAATAATGGCAAAAGTACTCATTATTGAACAATAAAGTATTTTGTTATTGCAAACGAATCTTTTATTATGTAGATTGGTCGTATTCAAGTGGCGTTTAATTACTCTACTTATTGTCATTAGTAACGTACATTTGCACTGACTTTTACAAAAATTATATTTGGTACCTACATACATCTTTTTATCAACCCTCTTATTTTCGAAAATAACAATTCCAGCGCGCTACCATGTTTATACCAACTACAAATGTCATATATGCAGTTGGTCCTATTCATGTTGCGCGGAGTGTATATATTAGTATATTTATTACATTCGTATATAAATGTTTACTTTTTCTAAGAAAATATAATACCTCCACGTGAATAAAAAAAGGGTCTATTGTAAATGTTCCCACTTTTTGATTAGTATCATATAAATATTTTATTTTTATTATACTATTATTTTGCACACGACTGTATGTTTAAAACACGTGAAATAAATTTTCTGACGCGATAAATAGAAACATCGCCCTAATGGAACATCCCATTAACAACTGGGTTGTAAATTGAAAATCTTCGTCCCTTGTTATCATTGTGCATAAATTTCGAATTATGACATTTATATTCGTTACTGAGGTAAAATGTTTTAATTATGCAGAATTTTTACATAATGTTATGAAATAACATGTGTTTTTTACATGAATTTATGCATATATGTATTTTAATATTTGGTTGCACTTTAATAACACAATAGAAGTACATTCAAAACAAATTTATGAAAGGCTACAATATACAAATCATAGTATTGAACTATTCTCAAAAAAATTTTTCCACAAATGGGCAAAGAAATTAATAAAACGAAAGTTAAAAATGATAGTAATACGCATATAAGAATAAAACTAAAATGATATTTCTACATATACATAATGTACTACTATGTATGTCAACCTATTTAACGTGAATTTTTAATTAGTCGTTAGTGAAAATAGCAAGTCTATATTTCTTTGATATTTAGGTTTTTCATATTATTTGTCTTTAAATTCGCCAAGTCGCCATTTATAGAACAAATTTGTCTATTTATATGTTAATAATAACTATTTGCTATTAATTCTTTCTTAAGTTTATTTATAAAAAATTCTGTTATTCAATATGTTACTAAAATTACTTTTTATAAGAAAATTACTTCTCTAACGAAACTTTTTTCAATTTTTTCTTAATGCTACGTTTTTCGTAATAGTTTTAATTTTCTTTTCTATCATCTGAATCGTGATTTTTCATTTTATATTTTCTTTACGGTAAATTTTCTTATGTTGGAAGAATGAATTTCCCATTACGAAGTTATTTAAAATGAAAAATGCTATTATTTTGTCATATAAAATTTTTAAGATCTCCACATCTGTAGTACTCATTCTTTTATTAAAATCCCCCCCGGTAACTGTTTTTACCTACTTTCCATGTATCTTACTCTTAATCCCAAAGTATATATTTATTTTCTTTTCTCTTATTCTCTGGATAATGTATGTACAACTCTATTCCGGCAATTTTAAACAATTAATTAAATAGTATGTGAGAAATCTTAAAGCATAAGTATAAATATGAGTTACGTTTATATATTCGCGTAATGGTTAAATGCAACAGTAAATTGTCACAAGGGTTTCTAAAATTCTTCATACACTATCCAGGTAATTTAAGTAGAACTTCTATCCTGACCCTATGACTTTGAAAGCTGTATCCAAGCATGTATGTAATTTCATTAAAGATTAAGTTTTATTTAGCTCATTCAATCAAACAGAATCTGGCATTTGTACATTTTCACTAAGGCAGTATAATCTATATTTAGTTAGCCATTGTAGCTCAAATATTTCTTCTTAATATGTAGTGCTCCTTGCTCGTTGTTTTAGTTTCTGGCAGTACTAGGTACATTGAAGGTAACGGTTGAAAATTCTCTTTCAACTATTTGTTTTTCATTCGCCTAATATCAATAGTTTCTATACTAAGCTTTTTATTTCCTCTTTCACTATTTTCCTTCACGTTGTGCTAGTTTTTATTTAAGTTAGGTATATTTATTTTCTTGCTGCAATCGCATCTCTAGCACGACTGCTTCACTTACCGATGTTGCATTCATCCTTATAAGGAACATCCCTGGAGACACAAATGTTGTACCTACGCCTAAATGTATTTCCACGGACAGAATTTGCTGAGTTCTTGTAGCTATTTTCAAACGTCCTAGAGTTAGTACCGTACATTATATAATCCTAGATAAAATGTCCAGGTATCTTGCCAATTTCCTCACCCCTTACCTTGATCACGTGAATCTTTTCCGTTCAGTATTTCTCTTAATTCTTATATGAGTTTTATCTCTTGAATTAATATATATTATTAATTATATTGTCTAATTTCTTTATGTTTCACCCTTCCTCTTTCCTTTAAGGGTATTCTCATTATTTTTGCACTGATTTTAAAGATAATAATGCTGTGACTCATGTATTCTATTAAATTCTCACTTTTATTTTATTATTATTCTCGTTACTATAAAATTGTACTATTTGATGATATTTCTCTTTAATGTACAAGTAAATAAATAAATTACCGACAAGACAAAAATAAAAGACATGTAAATATTGCGACCTTGTAATAATTCCCAAATTGCCGAAACTATTGACCTCAATGCAGAAGAAATCAACTGGAACGCTTGAAGCAATTTTACCTTTCAAGATAATCCTCTAAAAATTAATACATTTAGTGCATCGATGATAAAGGGCTTCTATGTTTTTAAAACAAAAATTTTATTTCTTGTTCTGCCAGACACTCATTTAAAATAACGATTAAAGAATAATTGGTGGTGAATATATCTGGAACTATAGATGTTCCTTGAAACGAAACTCTTGTGAGCTATTCCGGTGAAGCAAAACGTCTCGGTTCAATTTACTTTCTCACTTTTTTTATTATTTCACAAAACCTCAGTGTAAGAGCCATATCATTCTAGCATGAAAGAATAAGTTCACGTGATAAATAATCAAAAAAGCCAATATCCAAAAAATTATCGTCATGATCCTGGAAAAGGGAATTGAAATTTTCATGCAGTCACAAAAGATTTCCGAATCTGCCAAATTTCTTCAAAATCAATTTGCTTCGTGCGTTTTCAATTAGCTGCTAGTTCCTATATACTTCTAAGACCCTATCTACTAGAAAACCACAAGTTTCTATTATAGATCTTATTATAATCTTTCAGTCAATTGGATCTGTGTATACTGGGTGGGCCAAAAGTCACCATGGGGTTTAAAAATTTAATAACTTTTTCGTTTATATATTTTTCTAATTTTTTTTTCAGATGATAATATATATAAAATGGAAATTTTTTTACACTAAGTATGGAAAATAATGTCACTTACCCCTTGACTCCCGTTTTCAGCTTCGCAACGATGGGCATGATTTAGAATATTTGCCATAACATCTTTCAAAATTTGTGGCTGTAGTGCTCGAATTTCTGCAACAATGTTGGCCTTCAGTTCAAGGATTGTCTCGGGCTTGTTCACATACATATACTCCTTCAAATAACCCCAAAAAAAATAGTCAGGTGCTGACAAATCTGGCGAACGCGCTGGCCAATTAATTTCTGAATCTGGAAATTATTCGCTCTCCAAAAATTTGACTTAAAAGTGCCATTGTGTCTCGGGCAGTGTGGGCAGTGGCTCCATCCTGCTGAAACCACATCTCCGGTCTGTTTTCAACAGCAGGACGTAAAAAATTTTCTATCGTAAACCGATAAACCATTTAAGGTTACAGCACTTCCATCTTCATTTTCGAAGAAGTAAGGCCCAATGATATTTTCAGATGTAATGCCACACCATACTGTACATCTAATGGAGTGCAATTGGCGTTGATGAATGGCTCTTGGATTTTCAGAACCCCAAAACCTGCAGTTCTGCTTATTAACAAAGCCATTCAAATGAAAATCACTCATAATCAGATTTTCAATAAAGTTGATTTCATTTCTGGCCAACTGTTGAAAATTAACTGCAAAATTTAGACGTTGCCGATGCAACCTTATATGCGAATAATAGTAAACCTTTTTTTAAAATGCGCCGTAATGAGGTACGAGCCATTCCTAGCTGAGCAGAACGTCTTCTGGTAGATGTTTCTGGTGTTTCGTTAACACTTTGCTCTACACGTTCAATATTTTCCGCAGTGCGAATTAAACGTGGTCTTCCGGTTCCAGGCAAATCTCTTACAGTGCCATGTTGGTAGTGACGATGAACTAAGCAACGAATCATTTCTTCAGAGGGCGAAATTCTGACGTTAAAATGTCGACGATATACTCTTTGCGTTAAAATAATTGATCGCTGATTTAAATAATAAAATTCTATTATTCTGGTTCTTTGTTCAGTTGTGAATCTCTTCGTTATTTATTCTCCAAGTGTTATTTATATATTCTGAAAAAAATTTAAAAAATATTATATATAAACGCGAAAGTTATTAAATTGTTAAACCATTTGGTGACTTTTGGCCCACCCAGTATTAGTACAGAAAACATAGTCATTGGATTGAGAGCAGTAGATATATTACGGGTATGCGCAATAAACCAAATAAGACTGCAGTCAAACAACTTCCAATGGAAAAAATCCTTCGATCATTGAATACCATATTATGAACAAAATCACCTTTGATACCGGCCATTTTCAGTACTGCCGCTTCTGATGTACAAAGCTTACGAATTTAAAATCTATGATCTATTAAAGATTACTTTTAATTCTTGATATCAAAAAATTACTTAATACATCAGTTACGTCGTGACGGATTACTTAAGGTGATAAATTCTTCTTATAGTAATAATTTTTTAACAAACGCCATTTACTTATAAATTATCAATGAAATACTTTAAAATATTGATTGGAGAAATGTGGTAAGAGTTGCTAAAAATAATTTTCGTAAACTTAGGTTTGCGCCCGTTAATAATGAAGTAATTTCTTAAGATAAATACGACCTATATACTTTTCATCGTTGGAAAGACTACCACCATCAACAATTAGCCTATACTACCATTAACAATAATAATGACCCTAATATTTATGGAGTTGTAGTACCAGCTTTCTCCTCAAATATTGCAAGTTGCTTCAAATTCTATTAACCATACATTTGCTACTAGTTTTAAGTCTCTTTTCTTGGCTGAACAAAAATGATGTACAGGTGATATAAAACAAAAAAGCTAAGTCACGGAGCTGAAATTATAAGTGTAAATATAATCGTCGATGACGAGAATATAAATGGTACAGCGTAGAAATCACTAAAACCAAAAGAAATCGAATCGTGCACTCTTCTCGTCAGAAGAATCTGAAATTAAATATTAAAGCAACAGCAGCAGTGAACTTGAAACTCTTGAAGATATACATGATGAAGAAAATAAAACAATAAGACGGAATGAGAGACATTTCAAAAAGAAAAAAGATAAAAAACTGGATATTAGTTGATTTTTTAACTAAGAAAACTAGAAAAGGATTATATCGCCCAGGTTGTTGCCGTAGATGAAACAGATAATCTCATTCGGAAAAAGAAATCTTCTGTCGTTCAAAATTGCGCATTTTTAATTGACCATATGTCGGAAAGGAATATCCTGGAATAAGTGAGAGCATCAAGAATTTATTTTTCCTTTTATCTTGAGCATATAATATGCAATAATTAATAAATAGTATCAGTATTATTTTTGAATGTATTTTTTGTTACGTGAAAAAATAAATACATTTTTAAACAACAGATAAATGTTTTCTTAAAGAGCTTTTCTTTTGTTCCAATGTTATTTATGCTGTTATTTGCGCCGTAAATTGTACATATTCTTACTTACCCCCATTTAAAGGGCCAAACAAAAATCTAGATGAACGAAGCAAATTATTTTTTGCAACTGCTTACGATATGATTAGCATTATTTGTACAAAAACCTCCTGACTTTACCTTAAAACAAGAACATAATTATTATAGAGGCTTTAGTTTCTATTTTGTATGTAAAATGGGTTGTACATGTTCGATAATGAAAAACTGTAAGAACACAAATATTAGTCTAAAGTTAAATAAAATAATAAAATTAATCAAATATAATAAGTATACATAAATATATGGAAATTCAAGTTAGTAAAAAGAAAGTGTTTAATAATGGTAGTGTAATTCAACTGCGTGTAAAAAAGGAGAGAACATGGTCCATATCCTGAGTATGTGATCCTCATGGATATGCATAAACCCACACACCTTTTCCTGTTCTTATTGTGTTTAAAGAGGTCCTACTATTACATTTCATAAAAACCCGATACGATATTAAAAAACAATGGAAAATTGTAATATAAATCTAAATGCTATATTAATGTATTTAATCACAACCCTTATATATAAATATATCTACTCATCTAAAGTACAAGGAGATTTGTGTTGCTAACTGCTCTGAAATTAATTATGCGTTAGTACATATAGTTACTTCAACATCCAAAAAGAAAAGTACACCTAACGACTGAAATTTGTTTCTTACTTTAATATGCTTTAAAAATACATAAGTTAGGAAGATTACTAATTTTTAATTAATGTATTTAATTGACTCAATACTTTGTAAAGAATAATTTTAAAAATGAATGACAACGAAAAAAATCTATGGTTACGGAAAGTAACATAGAACTTGTGCGTGAATTTATCAGAAATGAGCCGAAATCCTCAGCCGAAATCGTGGCAATGGAATTAAGTAAAAACTCCAAAGATTCAATTCATCGCATTTTAACACAGTATTTAGGACTGAGAAAGATTTGTGCAAAGTTTGTACCACACAAGCTAACTGAATTCAATATTGCAGACTTTATTAAAAACTCAAAAAAGGACGAAAACTTCAGCTATTCTATTGCAACTGGCGATGAGACATGGTGTTTTCAATATGATCCAGAAATGTTAATTTGTTTTTATGATTCGAAAAGCATTGTGTACAAAGTGTTTGTACCAATTAATCCAACAGTCAAAGTTGTATATTATCTTGGTGTTATGAAGCATTCTTTGGCACGTCGTGTGCGCCCTCAATATTAGGAAAATGGTAGCTGGCGATTGTTACATAATAATGCACCATCCCATCGCTCGACGCTTATCACTGATTTTCTAGCTGCAAATGGCATTTTAACCATCAACCATTCATTATATTCACTGGATTTAGACCCCTGTGATTTCTATCTATTCTCCAAACTACATTTGCCGGTGAAAGGACAGCGCTATGCCGACATCGAAACCATTAAAAGGCCGTCGACAGCGATCTTGAAGGACATTTCTAAATCACTTAAGGTTGATATATAACCCCTTTCCACATTAATTTTCGTATTCTGTATACGTATTTCGACAACTAAGTTGTTATCATCAGCAAATAATTAAATAGTGTCCCACCTGGAAAACTATGGCAGAACCCGCACGAATCAAATTCCGTAGACAATCTGTACCGTCGAAAGCCAAAACACACACTCTATATTCGTTTCACATAATTTTAACAGAAATTGTAATCTAGTCTTAAACTATCTCAAAAGAAAAGTACTTTACACACATTTTTTACCAAATACAAACAATCCGCGGTTACACTATGATTACTTTCTAAAACATGTTTTGCTAAACCGGATTTTTCTGGCCTCTTGAATTTTATTTGCGCAATATGTTCTTTATACCAGGTTTCTATCGATCGTTTTGTTTGAGCGATTTACTGTTTACTGCAATCCGTAAATTCCCTCAATGTCCTCGACATTTGCATTTCCTAAAAGGAATTTTATGGAGTTAATGAACCGAAATGTAACTTGAAAATCGCACTTTTTTGAAAAACACTATTGAAATTTTTTGTCAACCGGTGAAAAAGTAAACATATAAATTGCTTGTCCCGATTACTTTGAGGTGACAGACAGTGGTTTTGTATCAGCTTTCCTAATTATTCCATTTATTATTTCCGAATCAAAATCATTGTATCTCGCGATATTCTTAATAAAGTTCAATTCTTTTTCGTATCTTACTTTTGTTAGTGGGAAACTAATCAAACGATTGATAAGAAAACTGAAACTGAACAACTATTAACATTAGTTTCTTATCAGGAAATATTAAATTCTATTTCAAGATTATTCCTAATTACTTACGTGTCCAAACAATGTAACATGTCATTGTTTTCTTTTTCTACCGTAAATTTAATCGTCGGGAATTTTAAATTTAATTGCTTGATGAAATTGTTTAAGTTGCATTTATGTGTATTAAAAATCGCGAAATGTCATCTGCATACTTGATCCAAATTCTTGAAAAATATTTATCCTTATGTTTAAATTCAACTTCAAAATTACTCATGAATAAATCCGCTATAAATGGTGAAAGACAATTGCCAATTGCAGTTTCCTGTTTTTGTTCATAGAACTTACCTTCGAATTGAAAACAGTTTTGGGACATGCAAAGGGTTATTAATCGCTCATATTCCTTTATTTTTTCTGATTCAATATTATATTTATAAAGAAATTCTTCTAAATATTTTAAAGTTTCTGGAATCGGTACCGGCAAATTTTTGTATTCATTCACTAACCACTTTGAAGTTAAGTAAATAGCGGAGTTGATCGCTGAGATAATTGGTCTCATTGAGTTGCCTGATTTATGTATTTTAGGCAACAGTACAGTCTAATAATCAACGGCTTACTTACACTTTGTCTATAATTCTTGTTCGGGGTTATTAACTTTGGACAACTTTTTAACACGTTTATTGTGTTTCTAATCATTTTGGGTAATGGATTTTTCGTATATTCAACATATGGACCTTCTAAAATTAAATTTCTCTTTCTTTGAAAATAATCGCTTTTGTCCAAATTTATTAACTTGTTCCCTGTATCTGCTTTTAAATAAAAGCAGTTTTTCAGCCTGAGGCTTTTAATAGAATTCCATTCATGCTTAACTAACTTTTGCTTGTGTTCTTGTAAGTTATGTTTAATTTGGATTTTACAAGCCTCTCTAATGAAATTTTTTGAACTCGGTTCTAAATTCTTAATAGCCGTTTCAATGCTTGCAATCACCTCCACGGTAGGAATATCATGGTTTGTCCAACCGTGATACTCCTACCGCGAGATACAATGGTTTTGAATCAGAAATAATCAATAAATTAATTAGGAAGGCTAACATAAGAAAGACGATATGGCATTCCACATGTCTGTCACCTCAAAGCAGTCGAGACCAGCAATTTATATGTTTACCTTTTCACCCCTTGACGGAAGTTGAGGACAACAAGAAATTGGAAGTTTACGAAATTAAATGGCTGAATTGCAGTAAACAATACATGGGTCAAACAAAACGATCGATAGAAACCCGAAAAATCCGGTTTAGCAAAACACGTTTTGAAAAATAATCATAATGTGACCGCGGATTGTCTGCATTCGATAAAGAATGTGTATAATTATCGCGAATTAAATACATATTAAAGCAAATACATTTTGAAGAACAAGGGCCATCTATTGAACGCTGACATGGGACCTACCCATAATTCATCTCTCTTTGAGCTCTTATACGATAGAAAAGGGAGGGTGTAGTAGACGCATGCGGGTACTTTTTTTAGGATATTTAAGACTAGAATATAATTTTAAAATTATTTGGGACGAATATACAGTGTGTGTTTTTGCTTTAGACGGGTGCGACACTGTTTAATTATCTGCTGATAATAACAAATTCGAAAATTGTTATGGGAAAGTGGTTATACATATATTAACCTCAAGTGATTACTGAAACTAGTAGAATATACTTAGGAGAAATAAATATTACTGGTATCGTTAAAGAAGTAGTGCTATTAGTTTTGAAAAATTTAGGAACAAGATTAATAATAGGAATGGATTTACTAAATGGAAAATAATAATTGATACAAATAATAAACAAATTAAAATTGATAATATAAATGTAAAAATAGAATGTGAATGATGAAATTAATGAATTAATAATAATAATGAATATAAAGTTGATTGTCAAAAATGAAGAGTTTATTAAGAATGTTATTAAATTTATGAATGATGAACATCGAATAGCGCCAATGTATAGTTAGAGATTACACATGAAAAGTGTAGAATATTTTTTAATCAAAATATATCCAATTCCGTTTAATTATAAAAAGTTGGTAGACAAAGATATAGAAAATGATGGTGAAGAAAAAAATCGTGGTGTTAGATTATGTTTAGATGCATAGAATGTAAATAGTAGGATAATTCCTCAACACGAATCACTTTGTATACTTGGAAAAATTAATAATCGTAAGTACTTTACAAAATTAAATTTAAAGATTCATTTTTGTCGATACTATTAGATAAGGAATCTGGGAAGTATGTAAAGTACATCAACTCGAAGTTGTACCATTCGGATTGGCATCTTCATGTGCAGCACTAGAAGAGTACTAAATGAGATATTGAAAAGATATGAAGAAATTAGTATACAGTATGTCGATGTTACATTAATGAATAGTTAAACACAAGAATGCAAAGAGCATATTAATATTATATTTAATGAATTGAAATTGAAGTTGAATTTGATGGAGCCTGTGGTTGAATAACTTAATCACTAAGGTTGATATATAACTCCTTTCCACATTAACTTTTGTAATTCTGTATACGCATTTCGACAACCAAGTTATCATCATCAGCAGATAACCGCAAAGTGTCGCACCTGGTAAACCACGGCGAAAAATACCTGTACGAAAACACACTCCGTACGCGGTACACACCTTTGAGAACCTACACGTACACTAAATGTTCGTTTCACAAGATTTTCAAAAATTGTTTTACTTAAACTAAGATGAATGACATTGGAAAAAAGGGAACAGGGACACGACGGATAAGTACCTGCATGTGATTTATTACTATGTTTCTCTTCTTCGGACATTAAGCAGACCGTAAAGGGTCGTCTGCAATGGTCGATTGTCACTATTCACCACATGGCTTTTATTCTTTAAGATGTGCATGCTTTCATACGTGTCTAATTCACGATAATTATACACGTTCTTTATCGAATGTAAACAATCCATGTTAACACTGTGGTTATTTTCTAACACGTGCCTTGCTATACCTGATTTTTCTGGTCGGTTGAATTTTATGTGCGCAAGGTGTTCTTTATACCGGGTTTTGATCGATCCTTTAGTTTGGCCGATGTATTGTTTATTGCAATCTAAACATTCAATTCGGTAGATTCCCGACTTTTTATTATCTTCGATTTTGTCTTTTGCATTTCCTAAAAGGGTTTTAATTGAATTATTGGAGCGAAAACAAACTTGAAAACCGCGTTCTTTGAAAGTACTATTTAATTTTTTTGTCATACGATGATAAGGTAAACAAACAAACTGTTTTTCCCGATTGCTCTGTGGTGATAGACATGTGGTATCACGGATTGGTTTTCTTATGTTAGCCTTTCTAACTAATTCATTGATTATTTCGGAATCAAAACCATTGTATCTCGCGATATTCTTAATGAAATTCAATTGCGACACTTTGCGGTTATCTGCTGATGATGACAACTTGGTTGTCGAAATGCGTATACAGAATTACAAAAGTTAATGTGGAAAGGGGTTATATATCAACCTTAGTGAATTGAAATATCAAAAAAATTAGCTGTTACAATAATAATGTTATGAAATCAATAATACAGTTTTTTTAATCTCTCGTAATATCTAGTCTTATAATTTATGTACTCGTATATAACTATTTTGGTAAATAAACACTTAAGTAATGAAAAGTAAAGTTTTCTTAAATTTTTAATACATTATTAAATTAATATGTAAATTATGTTATAAATTTAATAATGAACATTAAAAATATATAGTAATTTTGAAAGTTAACTGTATATTTAGATTTTATTGAATTTTAATACATTGTTATGTGTATGTGTATGTATAATGGAAAATTTAAAAAGAGTTGAAGAAAAATTAAGAGAGAGAGTGTGTCAAGCAAAATTAACAAATTTGGAAATGGAGAAAAAATGTATATCTCTTTAAAGAAATATTAAAAGTAAATAAATATATCATGGATTGTGAGTATAAATAGTATACATGATAATAAGTATATAAGATGTGTTTAAAGATACATATACATATGTTAAAATATTAAAAAATTGAAACTAATTATTAATTATTAAAAATTATTTGACAAGGACAATATTACTGAAAGTAAAAGATCTACAAATATTTTAAAGAAATTACTACAAAGAAATGAGGAATTAGAAAAGGATATTTATTCAAGATTATCAAGAAGCGCAGTATTATTCAAGTGGGTCAACTGAAAGAATAGTGAACAGGGAATAAGGTACTGATGTTAAACTATTATTAATTCATTGAAATGAATTTTGTGATTAAATATATGCAACAGACTATATAAAATATATTAAAAAACACAAGAGCTAATAAAATAGAAATAAATTTTAATTGTTAACAATACAAATTAATTATTATATGTCATAGTAAGTATGTTTGATTGTAGATTTAATCACAGAAAAATTTAAAATAGTTTATATATAGTATTTGATATTAAAATTTATTTTGTAATTTTTAAAAGGTATTTACGTGTTATTTTAAAACTAAAGAATCTATATATAAATATATCGGATAACGTATTGTTTTATTTATTTAAAAATTAGATGAATATTAATCTTTAATATGTTTAAATTAATAAATTAATTGACACGAATTTTAATAAACAAATAATTTGTTTATTTACTATAAATTTAACTAACTAATTTATATATAATATATACATACATACATATATATATATATATATATATATATATATATATATATAAATTTCAGCTAACACTATACAAATATTGTATTATATACGACTTTTTTATCCTTCGTGTATATATATATATATATATATATATATATATATATATGTATGTATATATCTTGTAATATTCATTTCTTTCAAAATCTCAATTACTCTAAATTGCATTCACATCAACAACTATTACTAAAATATTTACGATTACTGTATTATTACGTAATATACTAAACCTTATTGCAAACTGCATTTCGTTTAAAAATGAATTCTCAAATTTTTGCATATGTATTATAGTTTACTTCTGCATCCTATATGGCCATATAAGTATGTCCAAGCTTGTTTACAATTATATTCATCATCGTTTTATAACTTTATATTAATTTAATTTAACTTTAAAATATTTTATAATATATAAGCAATTACTATATTTTGCCAGTATGTTTTTTACATACAGACTTGTTCATTCTAGAACTAGATATGCGCTGTCCACAAGTGGAAAGAGTGCAGTTAGGTTAAAGCGCGCGAGAAAGGAGGATAGAATATCTCTCACTGGCAGTTTCGTTTTCTCCCACTTTTGTATTGCAAACAACTTCCCCTACTTTCTCGCGTGAACCTTCTTATTCTAGTAAACAAATATCTGAAGTAGTTGACGTAAAACCTCTAACAGTTCGTCGTATTCTACACTAGGATTTTTAAAAGTTTCTTTTAATTTTTTCATTGTTTGAAAATCTTTTTAATTTTTAGAATTTTCTATTTCATTTATTTCAAGAATATTTTATTAGTTTCACGCCAAACGGCAAAACATTTCAAGAAAATAGCCATGTTTGAAAATCTTTTTAATTTTTAGAATTTTCTATTTCATTTATTTCAAGAATATTTTATTAGTTTCACGCCAAACGGCAAAACATCTCAAGAAAATAGCCATGTTTGAAAATCTTTTTAATTTTTAGAATTTTCTATTTCATTTATTTCAAGAATATTTTATTAGTTTCACGCCAAACGGCAAAACATTTCAAGAAAATAGCCATGTTGCATTTTATTAAAAGATTCAAATAAAATGCATCAAATAATTTATACAATTCAAAAATGTAGGTACGTATTGTCAATGCATAATGATTTACAGCCCCGACCTACACACATCATGTCGCTGGTGAAGACTGATTTCAGACATTCTCACGCGTAACACGCGAGAAAGTAGGGGAAGTTGTTTGCAATACAAAAGTGGGAGAAAACGAAACTGCCAGTGAGAGATATTCTATCCTCCTTTCTCGCGCGCTTTAACCTAACTGCACTCTTTCCACTTGTGGACAGCGCATATCTAATTCTAGAATGAACAAGTCTGTATATACTCGAGTGATTTCCATGTATTTATCTTAACAAACGTTATTTTTAAACTTAATTAATTCATACTAACATGTATTTTTGTATATTTATAGCTCTAATTACGGCCTAAATTTTACTAACAACTTAATAGTGTCTAAAAATTGTTTGTATAAAGACAAATAACTACGTTTTGGTCTTACTACTATTAATGTTGCATTTTATTATAAGAGACTACAAAATTCAAAATACTTTACAAAACACTTACTGATAAACTATAAGTATGTATAGTAACTCGACTATGCATTTTTAGGAATTTTTTCTTTATGTATATCAAATTTATGATTGTTTTTACAATTGTCCCATGTGTACATATTCAAAATTTACTCTATTTTTATTTACAATATTTTAAGTACATTTTCAAATTTTGTACATAGGTTACTCATTATTTAGTTTTATTTAGTTTCTTATTTGTGTTGATTATATATATAATCAATCATATATATATATATATATATATATATATATATATATTACAATAATTTAATTTAATGTTTTTGTTAGATTAATGGCATGCAATTCCTTTGCCATACTGCACGTTGGATTGCGCCAAAATTGTTATAATATCAAAGAATAAATGCGAGAAATATTGAA